>CAUYQG010064804.1:0-58826 GCA_963574415.1 Tarsius wallacei | reverse complement strand
GAGGTGATATTTCTTCTGAGATTACTACTCCTGCAATTTCTCACCTATAAGCTCAGGGTTAAAAGCGATTTCATTTTTTACGGGTGGCCTATTTGTCCGGGGTCCCCCCTCTGTTTTGGGGGGGGGGGGGGGGGGGGGGCCATTGGCACTCTTGTGGGGACTTTGTGTTTCCCCAAAAAAAAAAAAAAAAAAAAAAAAAAAAAAAAAAAGCAAGTAATTAAGACGTTAACAACTGACTAGTCAAAGCACACAACAAAGAGGTCCTTCCTTAATGTTGGGTGAATGAGGCAAAGATTCCACCAAACAGCCTCAGCTAGGAAGGAATGCAGTGACTTCTGCCAGAACATCAGTTATACAAATATCTCTTAGACTTAAGAAAAACCTCTTGACTACAATGCAAATCTATCGTAATTTGCCTCCTTAAAGGTAAAACTCAGTCCTTGTCTATACACAGTTGTTACAAACTTAGAGCATCTCAAGGCTCAACCTATGTTCCCACTTAGCTCATCTCTTACCAACAGCCAAGTGCACATCTGCCCACCTTTCTTCAGACTCCTGAAGTCTTTGTAGATACTTGCAAACCATAAGAGTATGGTAAGAGGTACACCCTTTATTCAAACCAATATCATCAATTTCACCATCTACCCATATTTCCTCTTATCAAAAAGCAACTTCCCAACAGTGTCTAGTTAGATAAATAGACAGAGAGCTAGACGGATGGATACTAATAGGTACGTTTTCTCTAAGATCAACAGACAGAAGGGAGGCCTCATATGCTGATGAGTGCAGATTTCTCCCCAAAAGTGTCAAAGCAAACTAGAAGAGACAAGCTACAGTCGTGCTATTCAGAAGCATCCCAGTCGACAACCTTCTAACCAGACTCCTTTCCTTTCTGTGCTTGGGAACTTGCTTTCTACCTACCAAATACTGGTAAGTCCTGAAGGTCAGATTCCAGGGGCAACTGTAATCAAACACCTTAATAATACAATTATTATTATTATTAATGCACTGGTAGGACACTTGGAATTAGCAGGTAGATATCCTAAGCTCTGTCCTTGTATATTTCTGAGCACCCTTAAATCTCCAAAAAACACAAATATTTACAAACCCTTGGCAGCATATTGGCTGGTGATTTAACTACCGGAGCAGTCACATGAGCAATTCCTTATGCTTGGATCTGCAGCAACCTCACCACTTTAGTTGTCACCAGGTCTTTGGTTTGTGTTTCTTATCTAACCCCCAACCCCCAGATAGTAGGAGTCCTCTCCCAAAACCTAGGAGCTGCCAAAACCTGTCAGCACTAAGGAACCAATACCCTGAGCAGGCTTGCTACTTGTCAACCACCTGTTAGCACAGCCTTGCCCTCTCCCTCACATTCCTCCTTTCCCCTCAGCCGACCATGGTAAGAATAGTTTACATTTACTGAGTACTTACTATGGACCAAGTACTGTCGAAAACACTTTATGTGTGTTATCTCATCTAATTCCTGAGCCCCATGGGAATGTGCTAGAGGGAAAGAAAATCTTTGGCCTGGATTCCCACATGGTTTCTCTTACCTATTTCTAGCTGTGCTATAAAGCTTACATAACCTAATTTGCATCATGGTACTATTTTTAAAAACCTCCAAAGATCACTGCTTTGAGCATCAATGGAAGCTGTTAAATGATAATGTGGGAAAGGATATCTATTCTTACAACTAACTCAACTTGAATTCTTGACTTAAAACAGTCTTTCTGGAAGATGCTATTAGAAAAGAAAGGGACTCATTCCTATGTAAGAAGTACTAGCTCTGTGCACCATAGATAAGTGCTAAAGAGAAACACATCAATACTGAAACTCACCTCAGCAGTGGTTTCTTGGCTTTGTTGTTATTCATTTACACCCACCTCCTTTGCAGGCCTCCTAGTAACACTATGCAATCTATGGTCACTGGACAGCATGGCATCAGATTGTTATAGAGTCTGAATACCACAGAACTTTTCTCATTCTGGATTATTTTAGAGATACCCTCCACTCTCTCTCAGGAGGTGCTGGAGTAAGATGAATGGGAATTATGGGAAGACCATTTACAGAGCAGGTTGTTTTCAGCTTTAACTACTCTTAATGTCCCTGGTTTTTAAGGGTCTGGAATGCTAGAAATCTAATTGCTTGGGGAGGGGAGGGTTGTAAGGGGAACTTAGTTCTTTCCCTTAACTCACTATTGAAGATTTTCCTCCACTACAGTTATTAATGAACGCTAACAGGGAAATTATAGTGAATGACTGATTAAAGGGTAGACCTCCCATCATTTGTCATCAAAAAATGTGATCAGTGTTGAAATTAACCATTTTGTTCTTTGTTATGCTATAAAAATACTTCACACGGACTGGAGTATTTGTTATTAATTTCACTTACTTGGATAGAGGTCCACAAACATAAACCAGGATAGGTTTCAGACTCTCAAAACTGCCAGGGAAATATTTTAAATGAGTGAATTTTCAAGTGATTCCTATTTTGGTGATGTCAGAGAGCCTATATTATTAAGTAGTTTATAATTAAACTATTAACTAAGTCAACATTATTTTTGCTGTAGCTAATGCACTGTCTCCCAAACCCAGGCTTGTTATAGGACCAGTGCTACCAACAAGATTATTGGACTGAAAATGCTTTCACTGGTCAGAGCCTCTATTCACTGGTACCCAGAAAAAGACCTGGCACCTAATAGGCACTGGGCTGTTTGAGCAGGGCTGGACTGCACTTGATACTAGTCAGCTATACCTCATACAACCTTTGATAGATGCCAAAACCACATTAAATGTATATACAGATTCTGTACGGAAAAAAAAAGTCCCAGCAACCTTAAAGTTAACGATCAAAAGAAAATGCTACTTAGAAACAAATATAAAACATGAAATTCATTTTAATCTCTATATATCAAATACAGCCTTAGCACAGAATATCTAACACATAATGAAATGCATTTATGGGACATACTAAATGAAGCAAATCCTTATTAAAATAGTTGACCTAACCCTCACATCTTTTAAATGAACTCCATGATGGTTGAGTAAGATGGGAAATCATCAATCTAGCTACCCAACCTGGAAGAGCAGGTGAATTGCCTTAAGTCAATTTGGTCTCTGCAGACTCAATATTCACCATTCTGAGTCTTGCTAAAGTTGGTTCTGTAAATAATTAGCTTAACTCAGTCAATTATATATTTTTTCATAGTTACCTTAATATTTTGGTTTTTTTCATTTTCTATTGCTTTTTTTTATGGCTTCTTGCTGTTGTTGTATTGGGGCATACAACATAGATCAGAGATTTTCATTTCTCAGAGAAGTTTCTCTCCTTGAGAAATTGGCACTTTGATCCTCAGCCTGTGTAACAGAACTACATATATGGATCCTACCAGCACTGCTATCAATCTTGCTGCTTATGAAATTCCACTGCTTTGGCCAAAAGAGTGCCCTGGCTTTAAAATCTTCTTAGGTGAACTGTTCCTACCACTGAATTCTGATATTTAAACAGGTACATGTGTGTAATTTACACACATGTTGTAGCCTAAGTTTCTACACACATACACACAACTCAGTGAAAGTGAAATGTCTCTCGCGAGTAAAAAGCAGTTACAAGGGTATTAAAACAAATGCTGAAAAATAACTATTTTACATTTCGATCATAAAATTTTTAAAGGTAATGTGATGGCATAAGACCTAAGAGATCAAATACATCATATATGATTGTCATATATGCATGTTGTGTCAATTGATTATTTTTCTCTTTAATCAGAAAATAAAAGAGCTTACCTTTGTATACTGAGATCACAGCTTACAGTCACTATATCTCAGCCTATTTTATACAAGTGATATGGCTACGAAGGTCCGAGGAGAACGAGAATAAAGTGAGATAAACGTGCTGAAAACTGCTTAAAAGTATTAACCTGAAATACACAGAGGGTCCAACACCAGTTTTAAAAATACATTAACGAGGTATTCCCAGCTCTTCAATTAATAACGGTGATTGATTCATGGTTTTCAAGCATTCACCCATATTTTTTAAAAAGAAAAGGCTAATACCAGCAAAATCTATCAGTGGTTTGTTCCCCAGACTAATAATTTGAGAGAGACTACCAATGACTTCAGGACCCACGTAAACCCAACTCCTTGCTTCACTGTCCTATGTACTTCATCTAGTCAGCATGAGGTATGTTGGAAGTCTACTGAACCAATTATCTCGCACAAGATATAGGGTGCTTCTGCAGCATGAGGAAACACAAGCTGCAAATCACATCCCCGGCTAGGTGCCAATCCCCACACAGAGGACATGGCTCCAAAGGAGGACCCCTAGCTCTGAGAAATTATAATAGCACTGACGCAGTCAGAAATTTAACTCTTCAATTTATGTGCTAAAAAAGTTTTAAAACTGTCAGAAGATAGCACAGCTCACACACTAATTCTAAGTTCTATGAATCTGTAAACTCCCTGACAAGAAACTACACTAAGAGGGGTTAAGTACAGATATTGCTTAGGTTTCCAAAGGAAAAGTTTTAAAACAGACACCGTGGCTTTGAAAAAAGTATTGCTCTTCTTTAAAATGATCGGTCATTGCTTTCAAAAAGAAGGTGTCAGGATGGTGTATCTGAAAGCTGGATAGCCTCAGGGTGTCACTTTGCTCTTAAGACCAAGACAGAAATTGCCATTTCAAGCCAGACAACCTGATGGTTCTAGAAGTCAGAGAAGAAATCTTGAGGGCCCAAGTGAATAATAAATGGTGCGACGCTCAGAGGCTGGCAATAGGGGCTGTCAATGAAAAAACCACCTACAGTGGAGAAAAGAGCAGAGAAGCAAAACTTTATGTTAATTTCACACAATTTGGTGAAGCCAAGAGCTTCATTTATATTTCTCTGCTCTTTCAGCTGTAAGTGGAATTTTCATTACAAAATGGAAGGGTGGGAAGGGCAACAGGTGGGGGGACACTTAATTCATTACAGAATTTAAACAGTTGAACTTGCATGGTTACCACTTCTAACAAAGGACTGACAGCTCGATTATTTTAAGTAAAGCAGAGAAATGTAAAAGTTTGCAGCAACTGGGCGGGTTTACAACATGGTTAGTAACTTCCAACAAACAACAAAATTAAAAAAAAAAAAAGACTTGGTAGAAACCATTTGAAATGACTGCCATCATGTTGGAAAACAGCACAGCTCCCTTTTCACCATTATAGAGGGGTTGAGTTATGAAGCAGAGTCAGCTACTTCAAAAGAAATTTCTAAAGAGAAATCTCCAGAGAGATTCCAACTTGGAATCCAAATTTGATGACCAATTTCAAATAACAATACAGCTGCAGCTGCCAATTAATAGTATTCCAAAAACAATGAAGACTATGGTAAATATTTAATTAATAAAAACTGGACACTATCAGCCATGCTTTTTCTTCTCAGTGATGGCTCTGTTTCATCCATAGGTCAGCAAAACAAATCAATGAAACATGAAAACTCCCAGCTGAAATGGGCCCTCTTGTTTATGTCTAGCCACTAATGCACAGGATGAGAATGATAAGTTACAGCTATTTCCAGCAAGTGATGAGGTTTTATTAAAGTATCACCCACCACTAATAAAGACAAAAGGTCAAGGAGAAGAAACAAATTAATCACTATGTAACACACATCTGAGAAATGACACATTTGTTTTACATCACCCATTTCACCCGCATTTAGTGGTCCCAAAGAAATTTGGTATAAATTTGCCATATTTTGTGAAGCCCATTCTCACTGATGGGCACTGTCCAGTTCTGAAAAGCAGAAATGAATAGGGGAAAGGAAAGCTAATTCATACTAAAAACAGACATTTTTAAGACACAGCAACCTGTAAATATAAATAAGGGACCATGCTGCTGCCTTCATGGGGGTGAGTACCTTAATGAAACCATTTACCTTCTAGTAACATCATTGGCTTTCTAAACAAGGTGAGAATGCAAGTGGAGGACTTAGGTCTGCATCCTTTACAAAACAGCACAATGTTACCAACTGATCAATATCCACCAGCGTAATCAGGTGTCTCAAAAATAAATGCTGACCCATGGCTGAAACCTGTCACTTTTCACAGCAGCACTCAACAAGAACTGGGACAATTGAAGAGCAAGTTTTTATGGGGACCCTGTTGCTGCTTTAGATTCTGATGTAATTGAAGAGGAAAGAAGACCCTTCAATGAATCCCAGCAAAATTGCTAATCTTCTATCTGCATGAAAAAAGCCAGGGAGTGAACACAGTATCTTACAGAGTGAAGAAGGCCACAAGAACAAGAGAGGGTGATTGATTGATTAATTTATTATTTTTTAAAACTTGGAAATTCGAAAACTAAAATAATCACATTCCTCCTTCCCCATCTCTGGGTAGTGCCATCATTTTAATAAGCAATGCTCAGATAACAGAATATAACCCTTTATCTTGGGGTGCCCTTGTACAACAGTACAAAAGGCTTACAAAGTAAGTAGACTGGCTCAAACTAACAATTGCCTTTGCTTTGTTTTAGCAGTTTGCTTACAAATGAATGGGCTTCAAGGGCTAAGTTATTATTAGTTCTCAATTTCTTGTAATTTGATACCAAAACATATCAAAAATAATAAGCTAAAACAATATTTGAACCCATATTTTATTGGCTTTAATTACACGCTTCAATATTTACAAAGTTAAAGTTTAAATGAAAAGTCTCTATTGTATTAAAAAAAATAACTACAGCCCAAATTAAAGTGCCCTGGGGCAAATACATATCAATCAGCTAAGAATCAGTGACTGCATCAGGAACCAGGCAGTACTCTGTGTTACAACAAAGCAGTTTATTTGTGTTCAGTGTTTGAGACTCTATATATCCTTCACAAATTTAATTTTACATAATCTAATACTTCTCTTAAACTTTGAACTGCTAGACTTATTTCCCTAGAACAGAAGGGCTGGTATAAGTTATTTTCCAGAAATGAGGTACCGTTTCACAGAACTGGTTTCTTTTTTTTGTTTGTTTTCAAGTTTTAGAGAACTAAATTTGCATTTGTTAAAATCAAAAAGTAGGAAAGATGTTCTTTACAAATAATTTTGATCAAGTATGTGTTCAAAGAAAGCAGGATAAAAAGGCTTTTTCTCTAACATTCTGTATTGTACTGTATTGTTGTTCAATAAGAATTAGCTTCTGCCATTTGCTAAAAGAATGAGTAGTGGGGAACAGGATAAGTTGGGAATTTCATAACGGGTAACAGAACCATTCTCTTGGGTAAACCTACAGAGAAAAGAAACGGAGAGGACTCCAAATAAGTTTAATATTCCAATAAGAATTTCAGGTAAAAAAAAAATCTTACAGTAATTATCATTAACCTTTTCCAGATTAGTCAGTCAACATGTACCATTTTGGAAGAGGCCCACAAATCTCTCACAGATCTATTTTGAAAGTGATCTTAATATTTTGATAAATAATATTTTCCACTCAAAATTAAGATGGCTACATCATAGAAAGTAATTTCATTTGAGTGAGCTGCCACAAATTCTGTAGATCAAAAGCAATGCTATCGACTAATATTCTAAATTGACTCTAGAAATCCATATTGGTTCTCAATTTGGCACATCATATATTACAGGAGAAGCAGGTTGTCAAGATTCAAAGCTTTCTGCGCAGACCTCAGCTTCCCAGAAACACAGCTCCAACTGGAGCCATGACAGGTGCTTGTTTATCTTCTTAATGGCTACTGCTAATATTGGCATGGCAAATCTGGAAAGATTAATTACTTTCTTAATTTGTAATTATTACGTTCTTGTGGCCTCACAAACTTCTGCATACTCAAGTATGATTTGAAATGTGCTCCTATTTCTATTCTAATATTTAACCTATGGAGAAATCACAAAGCAGCAACAGCAGGTATTCAAGAGCACCAGATGATCAGAGGGAAATTACCCCACATGCAACAGCTTTACAAAGGCCAGAAGACATATTTACCTTACAGCCAAAATAAAGCATCGTTTTAGTAGGTTTGCATCACAGTAACATTTAAAAACCAAATCTTTTATGTGAAAAATGGGGGCATTAAATTTCACCAGCTTTGGAAGTCAGTTATATGGCACATGGAAGAGAGGAGCCTTCTGAAGTAGGGCTCAGAGATCGCAAGGTAAAAAGTATAATGTTAAAGGAGGAAGGGGAGGAACAAGAGAGAAAAATTAAAAGGACCAAGGAAAAACATGAATATAACTTAGAGTCTAGATATAAAACTGTTTTCAAGGGAAAAATTAAGCTTTAGGAAATCTTTACTGAAAAATCTGACGCTTACTATATGTTTTAAAGAAAGATCCAGAGTTAAAAATCTGCCTTGGGAGGCAGATGCTTTGGTACTTACATAAGACATACACAGTACAGTGAGTCTAGTGAGTCAAAATGTATTTGAATATTTGGATAAATTGACCAGACCTAATTCATAAGAAGGATGAGGTGGTCAGGATATCCAGAAAGTATCTGAATGGTAAAAGCAAATGGCCAAGCCAAAAGGAGTAAGAGAGTTTGAATTTGAAAGGAAATGTGGGTGAAAGCATATTCTAGGACTAGTCCCTAAATCCTAACTATCCCACTTCACTCCAGCTCAAAATATGGGGAAGCCTTGACCACACCTGAGTATGCCAGGGAAAGTAAATGATGTAACTCCTGGCTCTGTTCTTTGTCTTAGAGGAAATGTGCTCCAAATGTTTGACCCTTGCAACTTCACATCCTTCCATGATAAACTGTCTATCTTAATGGGCAACGTGGTCAAACTATTCACTTTCTACTTGTTTCTACAATTACAAAATCAGATGAAGCTTCAGTTTAGCAATGTCTTAAGGACCCATAGTTTATATCCAAACAAAAATGGCAAAGCTGAAGCATGAAGAGAAAATGCACAATGCAAAGGTGTGAGGTTCATGTGGCAGACTAATGCCAAAAGTGGCAATACAGGAAGGGTCTTTCCCTTCTGTGTGCATGCACCCCCAGCCTGGGGCATGCTCACACACACACACATTCATATTCATTCTCATTCATTCATTCTCATTTTCTCTCTCTCTCTCTCTCTCTCTCTCTCTCTTTCTTCTTCTTCTTCTCTCAATGACAACATCCTGCAGATGGCTGATTCTATAATATGTAACACCTGAGTTAGGAAAAATGTCTAAAAGCATATCACTGACTCCAAACCTATTGCCTCCATTGCCACATAAACCTCATTCAAAAGTTATCCAAAGGGCCACTAGGGTTTATTTATGCATTTGCTTTTATTTTTTTATTTTTGGGGGAAAAGAGAAATACCTATGATACTCTAACATGTAATACAGATATTCTGCATTAAGTATTTCAGTAAGACTGCTGGTGAAATCCACTATTCCCTCCTATCTAGGACCAATCACACCCATTTACTTCATCTCCAAAGCAAAATTATGGAAAAGGATGATGGCTATGAATTTGACGTGAGCAGTTCCTATTCTTGACTCAAATTACCCACAGTTCACACAGTTCTAAACCAGAAACTTAAACACAGCTATATATAACTGATAGGCAGCCAAGATAGAAACTGGGTATGGCCCTTCAGTAGCCTTTGAATGGAGTATAAGTTGGCTGTAAGAAGAACTATTTAAAATATTTAATTTCAATATGGTCAGAAACAGGCAATTAGAACAAGCAGTCCTTCAATCAGGCAAAGCAGAGAGAAGAGCAACTCCAACCAAACCAAGAACCACAAGGTTGTGGCATTTTCAAAGGGAATTTAAGTTGGGTCACTAGAATGCATAAGTCTGAGATCCTCCGATTCATTTACAAAAACCCTAAATACAAACTGTGCTTTGGATTGCTGTGACAGAGTCACTAAGAGGAGATATCAGTAAGATGTTGTACATACCATAGGCAGGGGCAGCTGTGCTGTAACCATATGGTGTTCCATAGCCTAGTGCAAAAAAGAAGCAAGCAAATCAGTACAGAAACCAGGGCAATTATCACTGGCCTAATTCACAAGCACCACATGGCCTAGCACCCCGACCCTGAGGACTTCTTCCATACGTTGGATGAACAAAAACCACTGCCACAGTGGTCCTAATTTAGCCATTTTCTCTGTACCTGCTTAAGATGTGGCAGTGCCTTACCATGGCCTATAAGGCTCTCCTTGGTCTCCAGAACATCCTACATCTCCTTCTCACTGCATTTACTACACTGTATTGTAATTATCTATTCCTTGTCTGTGTTCTCCACTAGAGTTGCACAGACCAGGCCAATCTTACTCATTTCTGCATCACCTGAACCTAGCACAATGTATGACATATAGTAACCTCACTAAATATAACTTGTTGAACAAAAAAATACTTAGAACCACTCAAATTACCAATTTTTCAAAGTTGGAAAAAGAATTTTCCAAGTCTCTTTTCAGGAAATAGTGACAGAGCAGGCTGGGCCTCAATTGCCGTTAAAGAGGGCACATGGGTCAGGCTGTGAGTCCAAGAGCAAGGTCTAGGACTTGCTGATAACATTTGAATTTCTGGTGCCAGCACAGGCTATAAAAAAGCCTATAAAAAAGGCTATTATTAAGTAAAAACTAGTATAAATAACACAGTTTGTTAACCAATTAGCTCTGATACTAATTTCTTATATGACCTTACTTAGAAAATTAATTTCTGAGTTGCCACTTTCACACTTGTTAAATAGAAAACCATCAAGCTACTTTATGTTGTTGCAGGGATTATAAATACTATATTAACAGAAGATGCACTGGTACCAACTAAACACTAAAAGAAAGAAAGAAGAAAGGAAATTAAAAGTTGTAATCTTTACTCTTTCAGTAAAACAACCTAAAAATATGTAAATACAAAATTCACTCGGATAAATCTCTAGAAAAAAACTGATTTCTTAAATATAACAAGGGCATTAAATCAACACGGGACCTTTACACTGTAAGCTTTTTTCACATTACAACTCCTTTTTCTACCATTTCTGCTTCTCAGAATGAATTTGTTACCTTCTCTGGATGACCAACTACAACTCATCCTTGAGATTAGTATCAAATATCACTTCCTTTGTGAAGTCTCCGGGTCTTGCTATTCGCTCCTTTGCCCATCCCATGTTCCAGCTGGTATCATACTGCATTGTGTTTATTCAAGTATCTGTTCCTACCCCATTTGATCCTAAACACTCACTGGGGCAGAGGCTAGGTCTTAGTCTAAATCTCCTGTTTGAGACAAACCACTCAAATGTATGCTGAAGACATAAATTGTTTTTAAGGACTGAATCAAAATATTTCCTAAGGGATGAAAAATGTTTGTTTTTTAGTCTGTAGTTAAGTCATATAAAACTAGTGGTGGTATGACTCAACCTTTATGTTCATGAAATGATATATTTCAAGAGAACACAATACAGCTGAAATAAGCAGTAGGAACGGGAGTTGGACCGGAGGCCAAAAGAGAAATTAATGCTTAAAAAAGAAGGTTGTATATCAAATCTATTCCAGGAAACAGTAGCTGCTTTTGGCTAAGGCTATAGTTTCAGGGGTCTTACAAAAACTTCCTCAAAGATGGATGAGACTACAACTACTGAGCAGGTCACTCATCAGGCCATTGGGGTCTAATTCTGACTTCAGCTTTTACTGGCAAGGTATCTTCATATCATACCTGCTATTTAAACTCATTGAGCCTCAATATCATGTATAGTAACTGCGTTGGCAGGGGAACTGAATAAAAATGTAGATATACCAACAACAGTCCCTGGTGCACAGAATATACTCTACAAATGGCATATAACCTATTCATAATCCAAAATGACCTAATCTGAATCTTCTCTAGACCATAAAAGAATTTAATTTTTAAAAGCTTCAGG
Source organism: Tarsius wallacei (assembly GCA_963574415.1). Lineage (NCBI taxonomy): Eukaryota > Metazoa > Chordata > Mammalia > Primates > Tarsiidae > Tarsius > Tarsius wallacei. The sequence goes on along the minus strand of CAUYQG010064804.1, from coordinate 46,988 downwards.
AAACAGGCCTTTCAGAGAGGTCAGTGCAATGACATAAGACACAAGTCACTATAGAGCAAAAAAGCCTGGAAGCCAGTAGAAATAAATTGTTCCTCTCATGATTACTGCTCACCACTCTAGCAGGAGGAGGTAAACGGCCCACAACAACAAGAGATGTGACCAGATTAAGTTCCAATGGAATACATCATCAAAGACAAGAAAGGCTCATCTCAATAATGTCCCCATTATTGTTAATGAAAACTCTGCCCTTTCAGTAACACATTGAATAAGGTTAAAAATAGTACATTTCACAGGGTGGAGTGGCTCAGTGCCCATAATCCCAGCACTTTGGGAGGCGGTGGTTAGAGGATTGCCTGAGTTCAAGGGTTCAAGACCAGCCTGGGCAACTTGGCGGGACCTCGGCTCTACAATAAATCAAAAATTTAGCTGGGTGTGGTGGCGCATGCCTGTGGTTCCAGCTACTTGGAAAAGGCTGAGGTGGAAGGATTGCCTGAGCCCAGCAGGTCAAGGCTGCGGTGACTGTGATCATGCCACTGCACTCCAGTCTGGGCAACAGAGGAAGACTCCAACTCAAAAAAAAAAAAAAAAAAAGAAAGAAAGAAAGTAGAAATAGTGAGATACACAGAAGAATATCTTAATTTTGAACACACTAACTATATCAAACTATAAGAACCTCATGAACTTTTCCTTTGTCCCCCAATGCTCACCTTTTATGTTCTCTATCTCATTAAATGGCACGATCATCCCACTCAGTTACTCCAGCTAAAAATCCTAGATGAGATATCCCTGAAATCTGTCTTCTTCATTCTATATATTAAATCTATCAATTCTGCTTCCTCAATATTCCTCCAATCTACTCTCTTCTTGCCTACCATCTACTTCCCTGCCTCCAATGGTGATGTTTCCATTGTGTCCTGCCTGGGGTTAATAGTCTGCAATAGCCCTCATTTTTTAACTGATGTATAATGGATGTACATAGTTTCAGGGTACATGTGATAATAAATTCATGTAATTTGTAAAAATTAAATCAATGTACTTGGGATATCCATCACCTTAAATATGTCTTTTATTTGTGCTAGAACCATTCAAATTCTTCTCTTCTGGCTATTTTCAAGTGTATAAATAGATTACTGTAAACCATATATAATAGCCTTCTAACTGGTCTTGTCATTTCCACTTAGTGCACTGTGTCTGGGGGAGAGATTGGGGAGTGATGTGAGTTAAAGCTGGATGGCTCAGTTCTAGTCCCGGAGGCCATGGTTTGGATTTTGGTCTTAGAATCCTAAGTACATTGAAAGGGCTCTAAGGAGAGCAGTGACAAGGTCAGACTTTGTGAAGATTACTTTTTCTATAGTGTAATAAAAGGTTGTAGGGTTAGGAATGGGCACGACAAGACCAGTTAGAAGGCTATGGCATATAATTTACAATAATCTATTTATAAACACTCCAGACATTTTGGACTTCTGCTTCTTCAAATGAGCCAAAGTCCCACCACCAGCATCACAGGGTTCCTACACATGCTGTTCTCTCTATGTGTACAACACTCTTCCACTCCTGTCTTCAGAGTTCTCATGCTTCAAAGCTCAATTCAAATGTCACTTCTTCAGAAAAGCCTCTAGGGACCCACTAGACTACATCAGGTTGCTCTGTTATGAGCTTTTCACAGCATTATGTTCTTCTTCATCGCACTCATCTCAATTTATATTACTTGATTATAATCTATGTCTCACCTTTTAGATGGTAAGCTGCATGACAGCACAATCCATGTCTAAGCAATGTACCTACTATGATCAGCTTCTAGAAGAATAATTCTAAATCCATAACATTCAAAAAATATCCCAAATGGCCTATTCTAATTCTTTCTTAAAGGAAAGCACAAGCGAAATGAACCCTTGGGATGTTACCTTAAAAATAACGACTGGATAAGACCCAATCTTTATAATTTCATCTTGATCAGTAACTATAAGTGGTCTACTTGTGTAGCTAAAGTACCATACTTTCAATGTTGCAAAGAACTTGATTTTAATGAGACAGCTGCACATCTACTGCTAAAATGACATAATGATTAGAACAGAAGGCAGACAAAGGGCAAACTCCCCAATCTCCCTTAAGCCATGTGGTAGAATGGAAAGAATATAAACTTTGGAAAAGCTAACACCTAGGTTCAAATCCTTGTTCTGCTGTTTATAGTGGTTTAACCTGGGCTAGGTGCCTTACCTCTCAAGAACTGTTTTTTTACCTGGAAAATAATTTCTACCTGAGGAAACACTGTGGAGATTAAAAACAAGTAAAATCGTTTATATTAAAATATCTGATGTATAGATAAGTAAGTTTCTCTTTTCCCCCTTTTTGTATTTTTTTAGCCTTTGATGGGTCCCAAACATTGAGTTTAACAAACACCAATAATGCCAGGCTTCAGCCTAATTAAGTAACCTCTTATCAGCAGTCTTCCTCTCCTGTTATACCCAACCTGTCATCTGTCTCCCCGCTCAGATGTCAAAAATCCTGGATCTATGGAATAACTTTTCCTCTACTTTTGAATTTCTGTGGACACTTACCTTATACCCGTGTTGTATTTCCAGAGACCCTATATAACCTTGAAAAATGAAGGAGATGCTATTCTTTGAATTTTAACCCAGAAAAAGGGCACTGGAATCTCTTGGAGGCTATACTATACCTGGAGCTATATAGCCAGGAGCAGCTGTCGCCCCAACAAAAGCTCCCCTTGTTAGAGTTCCTCTTCCTCTGCCTCGAACAGCTTGGACTGCTGCGGACACAGCTGTATTTACAACACCCTTTGCCTGTTAAAAATAACATTTTATTACTGAGAGAAATAAGACCTATCATCCTACCATCTCTTTAATGTACAACCACTATGAGAAACTATGAGCATGTAAGACAATGAGTTGTCTGTGACTGTGAACCTTCAATTTATCATCTGTAAAATGAAAATGAAACCTATCTTATAGAGTGGTTTAAGAGAACATGCAAATAACTACTTTTCACTTCGTTGTCATCCAAAAGGGTTCATTTTCTACACCAAATTTCAATTACATCCAAAGTCATTTTAGGCCAGACTAAAGTAATTGTAGACACTTCATAACTAAGTCTCAAATCCACTGAATTCTCTGCCCAGAGGCAGAAAATGGCCCAGCAACTAACTACCTAGAATTAGCTGTGAATCTGAAGAGTTAAGGGGGGGGAAAAAAAAAGACTATGACAGAAAGACCAAAGATGAGGATGCCAATACCTGCTCTAAGTAAACATGCAATTTCTTTGAGCCTGTTTTCTCTGCTGTGTGTGTACATCAATTATTAAGTAAATAAATACCACTTTGAAAGCCCCTTCTTGCTCTAAAATGCCATGGGACACTAGTGAAGTCACATAATTTCTCTTATGGCATAATTTCTCTCTAAGTCACATAATTTCTCACTCCACTAATTGTAAAATGAAAATAATAATATCCACTTTGCTTTCCTTACTTTAGTAGAAGAAAGAGCAACTGAGAGGAGAGATATTAAAACATTCTGAAAAGCGGAACAGATAAATCCAGGAGTAAGGACCCTTTCCCAAACCGAAATTTTAAGAAAATCAAAAGGAATCTAGTTTTAAATATTATACTTATTTTTTAATATTAAAATGCAACAAAAACTCATGTTAAAAACTATTAAGATTCCCTACTATAACCAAAGTGCAAGGAAAGTGGTGCAGAGCCTCAAAGTGCAACAGTGTCTCAGAAGGTAAAAGAGTCAGAATATACACACATTCATCTTAAAATGACAAATCACTATCCGTTATTTCTCCCAGGACAGCCTCTACATCTAGTATGACTGGGCAGAATACAGTGTCAAGGTCAAATGTATCATGCACAGAGACAGCCATTTTTCTTTTTGCCTTAAATATACCAACCCACACATCTAAAATAGACTGGTTCTTGGCTGTCAAGCACATTGAACACATGAGCTTTACAGCTTCTGGTATGGAAAATTTCTAAAAATGAGTGAACTTCATGTAGACATCTTTCTTTTCTTAGCATGACTTAGTCAAAAGTAGGAAGCAACAATCTGTAATGCCACACAAATCTAGCTCATGTCTACTACAGACAAACTTATCTACCTATTAAATATTTCAGGTAGGCTTTTTAAACACCAAAATTAACTGACCAAATACAAGATGTAATGCGGGAAAAAAAAAAAGACAAAGTAAGGTAGCAATTATACTTCTATTAATTTAAAACATATTTTGTCTTATATTTACTAGATTTTAGAAAAGAAACATGTATAATTTAAAGGCTTTTTAAAAATTTCATCTCAGTAAATTCAGTTTTCCCTATTTATCTTTTGAATCCTAGACTTGAAACAGTGTTTATTCTAGTAAATATAAGAAGTTTAATTGAACACAAAGAAAATTTTGAGACTGATGTAATGTACAATGGTGAAATGTCCATGGCCTTTGGAAGGAGAACCTTGTTTTAAAAGGAACACCTACTGTCAATTAGCTCTGTTACCACAGGCAAGTATTTCAATTTCTTTGGCCTCATTTCTTTACCTGTAAAATGAGATCAATTCTACCCTCCTACAATGGACTTAGCATATATAAAAGAATCTAAATATAATGTTTAACATATACTCTTAAATAATCTAAGCATTTTTAACTTGTTTCTATCACATATATTCAGACATTATTATCACACCAGTACTCTCCAACGGGCAGAGAATGTGTCTTATATTTACTTACAAGGGGAGATCCCTCCCAAAAAAGAAAATTATCTTTTGGAGGGCGGGCCCCTTGTAGTACAAGCTTCCTCCACCAGGTTAGTGGTCTAGGAACCCATCAGCACCAGCATACCAGCTAGCATAGTTGTGAGAGGCTGCATTTAGCTTCAGTGAATTTTTATTTTATTTTTTTGGAGAGTCTTTCAATATGTTTGCCCATTTCTTGACGGGTGTTTTACAGAGCACCTGCCCACACCACGCTGAGTGTTTAGCAGTTTTTAACCAAAAACAGCATGATCCCTGTGCCCTACCCTCCCTATTCACCTGATTTCACTCCAAGAGGCTTTATCTTTTGTTCCCCTGTAAGAAAAAAGTCCTCAAAAGGAAATATTTTGCTGATGTGGAAAAGGTGAAACAAAAAAACGGCAGAAGCACTAAAAGGCATCAAAATTGACGAGCTCAAAAACTGTTTTAAGAAGTGGAAAAAGCATCTCAATAGGTATACTGCATCAAAGGAAGAGTTCTTGAGTACTCTGAAGGTGACTCAATGTTTAAACATGTAAGAATAAATATTAAATATTTTTAAAAATCTGTGTTTTTCTGGATCCCCCTTGTATTTCTTTTTGCCTCACAATCATACATACGGTATATGTCTAGAAAATATTTTTGGAATGCATAAATGAATGAATGGAAGAAAATCTCATCCATAAGCATGTAATTGGGAGGCCACCGTTTCTAAATACGTTGCTAAGATCCTGGGCCCTTCAGTACAGTAGTACTGACATTCCCAATGCCAGTAAAGAAGAGGAACAACACCAAGTCAAGTTCTATGCAGTCCACAAAGAAAAAAATAAATAAATAAACAATGCAAAATGACAAAACTGGAAAAGAACTGGAAGAGCATGTGCAGACTGATGAAAGTAAGCCACACATACTCTTGCCAGGTTCCCTAAACTAAATAATTGCTTACACCTCTTAAGGTTCAAATCACTTCAACACTTTACCTCATCAGGAATGACCCCAACTCTCCAAATAATGCTAACATATTTTTTTCTTTTTTGAATTGGAGTCTCACTCTGTCACCCAGGCTGGAGTGCAGTGGCACACTCACAGCCACTCCAGCATTGACCTGCTGGGTGTTGGCAACCCTTCCACCTCAGTCTTTCAAATAGCTGGAACTACAGGCACATGCTACCACACCCAGCTAATTTGTTTGATTTATTGTAGAGACCAGGTCTCACCAAGTTGCCCAGGCTAGTCTCAAACCTGTGGGCTCAGGCAATCCACTCAACTTGGCCTCCCAAAGTGCTAGGATTACATGCTGAGCCACCAAGCCCAGCCCAATATATTACTATATATATTTAATTTGCTTAGAAAGACCACAGAACAGGAAAGCGCTAATCAGATTTATATTATTCATGATCTAACACAAAGGTTGCCAAATCCAAGAAAAAAATAACAATTTCAGAAAAAGCTAAAGTGACACATGGACAGGAAAGCAAATTTAATTCCTGTAACATTTTTCAGAGGTTCAGCAAAAGTTTAATGCTTAACACATACCTGAGGGATAATCTTCTTTTTCTTATTATTTGCTGCATTGGGTCCAGAAAACAGCTTCTCCAGGGCAGCTAAAGCTGCACTTGCCTTTGCCACTTTCTTATTTGGACCTGCGCCTCTGAATTTCTGTCCATCTACTTCTACCTAAAATCAAGAACAACACTTTACAATTATCCCATGCAATTCCTCTGTGTAGTTTTAATTTAAATGTATCATTAACACAGAAAACACCAAAAATCAAATAGTGTCACAAGTATTATTAACTCAGTCTAAAACAATTTTACATGGAGGTTCAGGATATTCTATTGTCTTTGAGAGGAAAAATAAGGTTGGCTTATATCTAGGTACACACCTCCATTACAAAGCGCTTGTCATGACTCCCACCAGTCTCTGAGATTAGTTCATACTTGAGACCTCTTCTTTTTTCATTGAGCTCCATTACAGGGTTTTTGCCACTTGCTGTGAGTATAGGGCCCTGAGTTCTTACCTATAAGAGAAAGAGAATCTGGAGGTTCAATCAAGTGAGATTTTAGAATATTAAATTTCTTATTAATACAATTATGCTAAAAAGGAGGCTCAAAAATTCTAATTTAAGGCATTTAGGGTCTAGGATAAGTCACCTCTGCACACAAATGGCAAAATATCAATAAAGGTGTGAAAAACTCAACAAGCAGTAAACATTGCAGTTATCTGGCTAGCCTGCCTTCAAAGCAGGGCTGTTCCAACAGACCAGTATTCAAGACCAATGTTGCCTCGCCATGCAAGGCACTCCAGGGTCTGATCTGTGGTGTTCAGGATCTAAGAATAATATTCCCAATTACTAACAAAGAGAATAAAACAATTGGGATTCACATGATGCCTGAGGGTTCACCATTTTTCATCTTTAAGGTTACAAAGAAATAACTTTCAACTTGGTATGTAAGACGGAAATCCTATATACCACTGTCTCTCTAAACAGATTTAAGGGCATCTAGGGTAAAAACAGTAGACTATGGATTCTGAATTTTTTACATAACAACAAAGGCAGTTGATCCCTGTCCTCCAGGAACTAGAATGTAGTGAGAGGGACAGATAGAGTCGCTGCAAAACAATGTATGCTAAAGAACAGATGTATGCTATGGAAGCACAATAGATAGAATCATTTTCTACAGCAATCGAGATAGTTTTCTTGGAAGTGACATGTGAGCTTGACCTAAAGGGCAAATACTAGACCATCATCGGCGGAGTCAAAAAGAAGGGCATTCTGGACAGAAGAAACAGCAATGCAAAGGCACAAGAGAGAGAAAGAACATTTAGGGGATGGCAAGAAGTTCAGTTTATATAAGAAAAAGAGGAGAGGATGCTAGTGTATCAGGACCTTGGGTTCTAATCACATAGAATTTTGTATGCCAAGCAAATAAGCTTTGACTCCACAATGGACAACGGGGAGCCATCAAAAGAGTTAAACCTGGAAAATGACATGATTAGATTTGTGTTACAGAAAAACCACTCTAATGATGGTAGAAAAGTCTGACTTGAGAAAGGATAAGACTAGAAGTAAGGAAGAGAAGTAATTCATGTAAGAGTGTGAAGGCTCAAATGAAGAGGTTAGCACCAAAAACAAACAAACAAAAACTCCACAAAATACTATAAATCTGAGAAAGGAAAAACCAAAAGACTGAACACTTTCTGAGGTCAGAGATCATGTCTTTAATTCCACCACACTAACTGCTCAAGAAATGCTGAACAAAATTAATGCCCAAAAGTATTATTAAGCATATTAAACCTAATGCACATCAAGATTCTCTTAATAAAGTACTCTATGCTGATTTGATAAGTAGCTGATGCTGAAGTGAAACAAAATGGACAATTTTTGAAGACAAGTTTAATAAACATTCCTGGGTCTTTTGCAGTAAACATCCCTTCTTGATGAGTTTTCATAATTTCATTGCAAATTTCCAGTCAACATCTTTAAAAGGTAATGAGTGATTTTTTTTTTCTGTTAAATGAAACCAAGTTCATTTTGCTTTTTAAGTAGTGTTCTCGAAGAATAATAGCTCGGTAAACAATGTAAATTAGTATGTCATCTCAAAAGCAAAGAGTTGTTTTATTTGTTATTAAGTTGTTAAAAAGATGCAGCCTAGCCGGGCTTGGTGGCTCAGCCTGTAATCCCGCACTTTGGGAGGCTGAGGTGAGTGGATTGCTTGAGCCTGCAGGTTTGAGACCTGCCTGGGTAACTTGATGAGACCTCATCTCTACAATAATTCAAAAAATTAGCCGGGCGTGGTAGTGCGTGCCTGTAGTTCCGGCTACTTGGAAGGCTGAGGTGGAAGGATCGCCGGAGCCCAGCAGGTCAAGGCTGCGGTGGCCAGGAGCGGCCACTGCACTCCAGTCTGGGCGACAGAGTGAGACTCCAACTCAAAAAAAAAAAAAAAAGATGCAGCCTATTCTAATAGGATAAATATTTTTAATCATTTCACTTTGAGTTAATGAAGGTTCACAAATAAGCGACACTCCTTATTGAGGAAAACAAGCTGCTGTCAACAAGCAATAGTACATAGACACAAAAACAAAAAGAACTGTATAGAAATAACTGTGTACCCATATTTTTAGAAGCTGTTTTATAATGGGATGATACGTACATGAGTGATTTTTGAACCTAGGTCTACAGTAATCACTTGCTGCTTTCCAAACCTGAAGCTGCTTTTACAAAGAGTCAAGACAGAACTACTTCAATTCTAATCAGTTACTATTATTTTAAGTGAAGAAATGAAGAATAAGGGCTTTCTTCTCCTTTCCTTTCCCCTCATTACAACCATATACAGAAACAAAGTATAGACATAATCACTACCAAATTTTGTATGCACTCACATACTTACTGTGACTGTTACTAGTGCAGCCCACACTGCTCTCTCCCTTCCTAATTCCCTTTGTACTTAATGGTCTGGACCTCATAATTAACGAACCCTTTCTTCTTTTGGTATATATAATATTGCCAGCAAAACTACATCCTGTCCTGTGAATGCCACCTGTGAATGACTGGCCCTCTCAGCAGCCAACTGCCACATCTTCTGTCCTCCACAGCATCACATCAAGAGCCAAGGGTGGCTTTTTCAGACTTCAGCACCATCATTTACTCAAACATTTACTTTTACAACTCTAGGTCATCATCCCTCCTCTTCCTTCAGCTCAGAATGGCTTCTCTTTCCCACATGGCAAAGCTCATCATCTACAACCTTGCTTACACTGTAACCCCTTCATTTAACATGATTGTGTGAGTATGTAAGTCTCACAACCAACGACGCCTTTGAGATTTCGCATTATTATATTTACTTGCCATCACATTGCTTATCACATTACATTATCACTCATTATAAACATATCTTTTTGCCCTGAGCCTTTCTGCCCTGTGTTTAAAGCCCACAAGCATCTCCAGGCCCTGGTCACAATTTCTGCAGCACCTGGCACCAAGCAGGTATTAAAAAGAGTTTATGGACTGAAAAAATTAGTTTATTAAGTCCTTAATAAGTACTTATTCTTAGAAATGACAAAGCAAAAACAATTTTTAAAAAATGTAAGCTCTTCCTATTACTTTAAAGCCAATTTTCCTTACATAGAATGCAGTAAACATGGGCTCCATTCATTCCCCCAATGTTTTGTATATATTCACTACTTGGATTTCATCCCATTCTATTCCTACTGTGATACGCTCACAGGTCAGGACTTAATCAGAGTCTAAGGTACATAATGGGTCAGGCTATGCCTTCATTCAGGGCTAGACTGACTAAATGATTATCCACAGCGTAACACACATGTCAAATAATTCCACATTTTCTTCACTAAGTCTTTTAGATTTTTGCCCTTTAATTATTGTTGATACTCTTGGTAAATTATGATTGTGAAATATCAGAAGCAGGTTCCATGGCCAGCAATAGGGAACTGCTAGTTAAATTAGGATACATATGTGTGTAGTACAGTATACAGTTCTGTTTACAGATATTTTTAGAGTTAAATGGGAAAAAAAAATCAAGAGGTAGAACTACAAAAAAATGACTGTTTTCATAAGAATTGTCATAAAAAAAGCTGAATGGAAATAAACCAACATTTTATAATGTCTGCCTTTAGAATGTACAGGTTTGCATATGTTTTGATTTTCTTATTTATATTTTTCCACATCTCTCAAATTTTCTACAATGCACATATATTACTTCTTTTCTAAGGGGGGAAAAATATATATATATATAAGTATACCTCTAAGGTGCTGGAGGTTTCAGTTGTAGAATTTCCAGTATTATTGCTTGAGTTTGAAGACACCGCTTCATTTTTGCTTTCATTATCTGATTTTTCATCGGAACTCATACATTCAATATCTGCATCAAAGCCTGTTGGATATCCCATCGCTTGCAATACCTATACAAATTACATTAAGACATGGTTTTATTCAGACACCAGATACCACAGAGAATAGATGAAACATTAAGAACAAAAGTTTCAAATTTATAACATTTGGATCCATATAACACCTTGCAGGAAGAGTAAGATGGTACTAAATTCATAAGTCCTTGGTTAAATAATATATACCTAGCACGCTAGCACCCTGGAAAATGAGGAAAACTTCCTCAGGGTAATTAGGTTTAAGCCTGAGGCTACTCTTAATTTAGAGGTGAGAGATAAAGAAAATAAACAGCATAGCCAGTTTCAATCAATGGGATGAGGAGGAAAGTCAAACAACACACTGTAAAAAGTATGCTGGACCGGAAAGGAAAAACACTTGAAAGTCTACCACTATATTTGTCCTCTAACCCTCAATTCTCCAATCTACAAAACAGGAAGACTGGATTAGTTCACTTCTAAATTAGTTGACTCAAATCATTAGGAAAGATTGGCCCAGAAAGGCAATTAAGAAATTGTTTTACCTTTGAACCAACTTACCTGTCAATTATAAAATATCTAAAGTTTTCTACTTATTGTCTTTGTTTTCAACTTAAACCAAAATCAAGACTTAAAAGACTCAGTCTCTAAGTTTATTCTCTATATCAAGTAAGCCAGGAACAATTTTAGTCTTGTATTTCCATCCCTCCCTTCAAGGCCTGATTACTTTATGGCTACCTCCAATGTTCAAACTTCTTATACTTCCATTCAATGTCTAGAATTTCTCATACTTTTTGAAATAAAGTTTTCAGGCCAGGCTCTGTTGCAATCCCAGCACTGTGGGAGGCCAAGGTGAGTGGATTGCCTGAAGCCCATGGGTTTGAGACCAGCCCAGGCAAATTGGCGAGCCCTCGTCTCTACAATCAATAAAAAAAAAAGAAAGAAAGAAATTAGCAGGGCATGGTAGCACACGCCTGTAGTTCCGGCTACTTGGAAGGCTGAGGTGGAAGGATCACGGGAGCCCAGCAGGTCAACGCTAGGGTAGCTGTAAGCATGCTACTGCACTCCAGTCTGGATGACAGAGAGAGACTCCAATTCAAAAAATAAAAATAAAAGAAAAAAAGTTTTCAGAACAATGCATGTGTGTGCATGCATAAATGTGCACAGGCATACTAACATGCACACACTTAATGTATGACTTTCTTTTAACACCTCCTTCTAGGCTATATTGCTTTTAGATATTTACAAAAAAATATGTTCAAAAGCTTTTTTATAAGCTTCTTTCAAAGTAGAAAGAGTAGTAAGCCTCTTTGTCAGTTAATAATTAAAGGTTTATTATATCAGAGACTACAGGGAGGTTCCTAAAGATTCTTGTATTTGTTTCCATTTTTAATGGTTTTTAAGTTGCTGGGATATAAAAGCAACATCATACTTCTTTATAACACCAACCGTACAATTGTGTTGGTGGCCGCATAAATGAGAAGCCAGCCAGAATTTGCCAACATAAATAAAACAGTGTTACTCTAAACAAAGGGGGGGGGGGGTTTACATAGAACTCTGTACCAAAAGAACTTGAAATTAACTCATCCAATTCATATAGAAAACTTGGCATTCTCATCATAAATAAATTGCTTGCATGCATTTGGGAGTAAAGCCAAGAACTCTTTTTTAACATCTTAAGTTCTAAAAGTACTCAGGTAGTACTTTACACTAAGTACACTAACATCATTTGGTTACATTCTCATCAATATTTTATAAAGAAAACACCTTCTTCACTGAGTCCCGCAAATTTGCTTTCCTGAGAAATCTCATCTCAGAGAATAGCTATCATTCTGGAATTCACATTATCAAATGTAGGCTGCAAGTCAAAAGCCAAGTATCACAAATAAATTTGATTTGTTTATTCCAATAAAAACTGAAGACATACAGCTTTTTCAACTTAATACAATTAAAATAGTCTAACGTAAATTATTGAACACTGCTTCTCTCCATCCTTTTCTCACATATCAGATTCACTTATCTACTTGTTATTATGGCAACATACTGCAATACATTTACAAAGCTTATATAACTAATGGATTATATCTCAAGGCATTCAATGTCAATCTGCAGTACAGCATAAAAAAATTTTTTGAATTAAATCATTTTTCTATGAACACATATTCTAAGAGTATTTTCTAGCATATGCTAAGAAGTAAAAAAAAGTGAAGAGTTCTTAGACCTCTGGAACTGACATGGACACTCTTCTTGACCAAACACTAGACAGGATCCTCTGAGCCACTTTTTCAGATAGGCCCCATCCTGGGTCTTGTCCTTAAGAGACCAGTTGTACCAAGAATCCTGCTAAATTGGTTTAGCTGGGCTTCCCCAACTCAATATCTAATCACCCCTGAAATCTGATCAAATTTTCTCATCTTCCACCACCCCGGTGGTATCTGGCCCACTTTCAGCAACAATCTTGTTAGATCTATTTAGTCAGAAATTTCCATTTGCCCTTGTAATTTTCCATTTACTTTCTATAACTTGACTACAAATCCCCACTTGTCCATGTTGAATTCAGAACTGAGCCCAGTTCTATACTGAAGTCTCTCTTTCCCTAATTCAACAGTCCTTGAGTAAAATCTTTTTTTAATGCTTTAACAACTAACTGCCCAACTCAGGTTTCTTTGACAGATCCAAAGCTTGTTTGGAATCAGTACTGAAGCCAAAAAACCATTATACCAAAAAAAAGTGAATGTCAAGTGTCTGGCAAACAAATTCAAACCTAATAAACACAATTGAGCTAAAAAAAATTTCACATGGTAATTCATGGAAACAAGGATGATTGGGAAATCTACTGTATCTAACTACGTCTCAAAGACTAGGGGCCAAGAATGAAAAGAAAAAACATAATATTCTACACCATGGATGGAGATCTGATAATCATGATTATCAGGGAATCTGATGGCTCCAAGAACCTCTCCAAAGAGCCTTCACTCCTTGTCAACTTGATATTTTCCCCACAATGATTAAGATTCTTTTCATAACATATTGCTGATTATGTCCCTAAAAGTATCTTTTTTGAGGGGCAAGAAATGGAAAAGGAAAGGGAAGATTAGTCACAAATATTCATCACTTTAAGGGTGCCTGCTCCTGGGCAGCCAGGTCAGGTTCACATGGAAGGAACTAATTTCTTCTTGTTTTGATTTGATTCTCTGGCATGACTTGTCTTTATAGGTACAAGTCCCCTATAAGCTATTGAGTAAGTACTGCAAGAATTTTTAATCTAGTAGGACCTACTTTCATAAACACATGCTAAATATAAAATTCTCTCTTAAACTCATTTACAAACAGAACCTATAACATACTGTATAACCTTTATGGATGGCAATTTGAGAAAATATGCCTGGCATATAATAAGAATTTCAATACATTTTTTAACAAATTCATGAATCATTCAAATGTGCTTACCTTTTGACCAAATAATTCCATCTCTAGAATATATCTTAAGGTATAATCAGACAAGTTTGAAAACATACAAAGCAATAAAATGAGAGCATCTAAATCTAAAATGATTAGTTACATTATGATAGCTTGACAATAATGAAATATTAGGCCATCAGTAAAAATAAGAGCAATCTTTGTGCTATTTTAAAAATTCATAACATTTTTAAATGAAGATAGCATTATTCTATTTTAAATATATATATTATACATATTATGTAGATATTCCCTATCTAAAATTCTTGGTGCAAGGTTGTTTGGAGAATTCATGATTTTTCAGTTTTGAAAGTTAATACAATGCATATACCATATATTTTCCAAATCCCCAGTGATTCTCAGATGCCACTCCATGTTTGTGCCAGGAAATATTTAAAATATTCACACTAAATAGAATAATAAAGAATAATAGCCCCACATCAATTCAGGTCAAGTTTTGCCACCCAGTGAATTTATATTTTCAGCACTTTTTGGATTCTGGAAATTGCAGGTTTAAAAAAAAAGGCTTGGAAGAATACACACCAACATGTTAATGGTCATTATTTTTAGGTGTTAGAATTATGGACCACCCTCCCCACCCCATTTTCCACATTTATAAAAAGAAAAGGAAAAGCCAAAAGTAACTTTTAGAAAACTAGGCATCTGGGCGACAGAGTGAGACTCCAACTCAAAAAAGAAAAGAAAAAAAAAAGAAAACTAGGCATAAAATCAAAACTCTGTGAAGACCTTAGGAAGAACTGTCTGCAAATTCTGGAATACAGCTACCTAGTCATAAACTTGAAATGGTAGAGGTCCTCCAGAAAAGACTGAAGGCCACTTCTGACTGACAGCTGGTAATAGGTCTTTATATCATATAATTGATTAGAAGTCTTAAGTCAAATAAAGTACCCACACAGTGGTTTTCTAACCTTCAAAACTGGTTTATTCTAATTCTTTTTTTTTTTTTTTTTTGAGTCAGGGTCTCATTCTGTCACTCAGGCTGGAGTGATATGTCATACTCATGGCTCACTACAGCCTTGACCTCCTGGGTTCAAGTGATCTTTCCACCTCGGTATCCCGAGTAGCTGGGATGACAGGTGCAAACCACCATGCCTGGTTAATTTTTTTAATTTTTTTTGTAGAGATGGGGTCTCATTGTATTGCCTAGGCTGGTCTCAGGCAATCCTCCTGCCTCAGACTCCCAAAGTGCTGGGATTACAGACATGAGATGCCGTGCCTGTTCTAGTCTGATCCTTAATTTATTCCACCTGGGTTGACCAAAAGTATAGATTACCCCATTTCAAAAATGGCAAACCTCAACTCTTCACAAATTTCAGACTTGCTAATTAATTGCATTCAACCCAAAATGCAACTCAAAACAAATAGAAGTATAAAGGCCATCTACCTCCACACAAGAAGGCATTAACACTTTCCTCAGATTCAGTGTTGTTCATATTATAACTGATATCCACATTTGAGATCTCTGTCAGGAAGTTTAATACCCAACTTATAGCCCCTCCATGTTTACCAAAAGCTCGGGTGGATAAAAAATAATATTCAGAATTGAAGATAAAAGCATACCCAGCTCCATTATATCATAAAATATATCACTGCATTAAATTAGAACAGTTATCTGAATCTTGTCAAACTGCAGAATTTGCCACTCTACTGCCTCTCTCAGATTTTACCAAATTGCAATTTACTATGAGGCCACTAGCATATGTTAAAGGATATTAGAAGAAACAATCTACAAAATGTATCACTGCATTATAAACGCCTTTAAAGGATATCACTGATATCACTTTTTGTGAAGATCTACTCAAGGAGAAATATTTATACCAAATCAAATCTTTATACCAAAACAAGCGTGACTCTCATAATCAACTATCTGTCCTTACATCAGAGACAGTGAAGTGTGACTCTCATAATCAACTATCTGTTCTTACATCAGAGACAGTGAATGAACTGTATATTTCACAAACTTTTTGTGTCAGTTGCTACAGAACTTAACTCATTCTCAATGTACCCTGTTACTAAACCATATCTTTAGCCTTATTTCTGGATTCACGTTTCTCTTTGTTCTCGGTTTTCTTTTTCTGCCTCATTTTAAACTCATACCCTTTTATCATACCCTAGATATCCCTTTTGTAACCAAGGAAGAACATAAATAATTTTACTGTATGCATTGTTCTAATCACTATCTAATGTTATTGACTCTTGTATATTTGCTGCCTATCGCCCTATCCTATCCATACTAAAATGTAACCTTCAGGAGAGCAGGAGCTTTGTTTCTCATTCAATACCATCCTCAGTATCTAGGATAGTATTTGTATCTACATCAATAATACATAAAAAATAGAATGACCATTAAAAAACACCAATTCTACCTTATGCCATACTGTTATGTAATATAACTTTTTTTTCTTCAGTCAGAGTGTCACTCTGTCACCCAGGCTGGAGTGCAGTGGCTCGATCACAGCCACCGCAGCGTCAACCTGCTGAGCTCAGGCAGTCCTTCTGCCTCAGTCTTCCAAGGAGCCAAAACTACAGAGCATGCCACCACACCCAGCTAATTTTTTTATTTATTGTAGAGGTCTCCCCAAATCGTTCTGGGTGGTCTCAAACCCTTGAGCTTAGGTAATCCTTTCGCCTCTGCCTCCCAAAGTGCTAGGATTACCAGTGTGAGTCATTGCACCCAGCTGTAACAGAACTTTTTTTAAGTAAAAACTGATCTTCAGTCTACGTGGTCTTTAACGTGCTGGCATTAGTCTGCAAGAGGTCAAATGTACTTATAGAGAGATTCCATTATTTGGAAAATTTCCATAAACCTACATGAAGATTGGTCCAACCCTAGAGGTTATTCCCTATGGAAATATTCTAAAATATAGAAGTACTATGCTAATCTGGAAAAAGCAAAATATCCAATGGTAGGGAAATGCTTAAATAAATAATTAGTCCATCTATATCATGTTAATCAAATAGCTACTACAGTTATTTATGAATATTTTAATAACAAAGAAAAACACTAATAAAATATTAAATGAAAAAATTAGAGAAAAAATCACTACATATACACTATGAGCCCACTTTTTAAAATAAACAAACAAAACAGAAAATCACTAATCATCAAAGAAATGCAAATTAAAACCACACTGAGATATCACCTAACTCCAGTCAGGATGGCCATCGTCAATAACTCAAAAAACAACAGATGCTGGAGAGGATGTGGTGAAAAGGGAATACTGCTACACTGTTGGTGGGAGTGTAAACTAGTACAACCCCTGTGGAAAACAGTGTGGTGATTCCTAAAAGATCTAAAAATTGACCTTCCAAACAACCCAGCAATCCTCCTTCTGGGAATATATCCAGAGGAATTCAAATCATTCTACAAAAAAGATACGTGCACACACATGTTTACTGCAACATTATTCACAGTAGCAAAAATATGGAATCAACCGTGCAGCCCACTGAAAGTGGACTGGATAAAAAAAATATGGTACATATACACAATGGACTACTACATAGCCATAAAGAAGGAAAAAATTATGAACTTTGTAGCAACTTGGATGGATTTAGAGTCTATCATACTCAGTGATCTATCACAAAAACAAAAAGCTGAGTTCCACATGTACTTACTCATAGCAGACCCTGAACATTTATCATATTACTATAAGAAAGGGTTTGGGAGTAGTGGAACACTGCCAGGGAGTGGGGAGGACACATAACATTAATAAGGGTATCTCAAACCAGGTGAAGTAGGGTCCAAAAGGAGGCCCAAACTTTATCTGTATGATGGCCTCTCATCTACTTAATCCTGAATTGTACTCCACATGTTTAAAATAAATAAACAAAACAAAATGATTGGCAATAAACCAACATACTGTACGTAAATATTACTGGCCTTTGCCTCAAAAATATTCAGTTGATATATTTTCTTTCTTAACTTTTTTCTATATCTTTCAAATTTTTTATCACATATTGCTTTACAACGAAAAAAGAATAATTTTGTAATCCAGAGGTGACAAAAGTCTATGTTACTGTCATTAAAATCTTGAAAAAAAAAGTAAGTTACTATAGGAAAATAAGCACTTTATTTGGAACATAAAATAAGAAAGCACTACAGAGTAAAACAACTACTGTACCTTCACCGCCACGTGAAGTTTTGCTGTTTTCTTGGATGGTCCTGAGGCTTCATATGTTGTACCATCCACATCTACAGACATTGTGAAGACCGGGGCATGAACAGGGCCAGACTGAGATAAGAGCTTATACTGAAGTCCAGGCCGGATCTGATTTAGCCTCATCAGTGCATTCATAAGGTCTATTGCTTTACTATCCAGAACTGTTAAAGAAAAAGGAATGAAATTTAAAAAAACTAGAAAGTTATTTTGCTTTAATCTATGTATTTGTAGGTTCCTAGTGAACACTGTATATTTACCAGGTTTTTAAAAATGAGAATTTAAAAAAGAAAAAGAGAATTTTAAAACACACATACAAGTTAACTTCATTCATAAGTAATTCTAAAAATACTTAATTAGTATGCTAACATCACTGTAAAAATAATATGTATTGCTATATATCTATACATTAATTTTCACTTGTCAATGCTAATGTATCCTAAACAATGGAAACACAAAAAGGTTATTCAATTATCAACTTCACAGTTAAGATTTATTCTTAAAACTCTAAATAAAATCAATCAATTTCTTCACTTTTTATCTTCCTGAGGCTATAAACCCTTTCTAGTTCATATCTACAAGAAAGGTTTTACACACTTTTCCTTAAGTTTCGTTTCATCTTCTTATTGGGGTCTTTATCATCACCTAATCCATCTTCAAATGGCCTCTTTAGAGATGAAGACCCAGCACCTAAAAAAAATTATGAGAGATTCATTATCGGTCAAAACAATGATCCTACTTACTATACCAGAGATATCTAATATGTTCAAGTAGGAAGATCTTGAATCAAAACAAGGGCCATATAACTTTTTCACTGATCAATTAAATTACATTTATAATCTTGAAAAGCAAAAATTGTAAAGCAAATCTTCAATTTAATGTTACCACTTTTTATAAATGTTTTCTCATTTATTCATATATATACACACATATATGCATATGCTATAGTGTGAATGTTTATGTCTCCCTCATATTAATATGTTGAAACTTAATCTCCAGTGCAGTAGTATTAGGTGGGGTACCTGGGAGGTAATTAGATCATGAGGGCAGAATCCTTACCCTTAGTAAAGGCTGAGAGTGTTTATCTGTCTCTTCTGCCATGTGAGGACACATAGCTGACACCATCTATGAGGATATGATGACAAATGAGCCCTCACCAGACACCAAACCTGCTGAAACCTTGATTTTGGTCTTCCCAGCTATGAGCAATAAATTTCCACTGCTTATAAATCACTGAGTCTAAGGATTTTGTTATAGCAGCTAAACAGACTAAGCATATATTTACATCTGCTATATACATGAATGGAAAAAGTCTGTAAAACTATATATCAAAAAGTTAAAGTAGTTACCTCTGGTAGGCTTTATTTTTATTTAATATTATCTCAAACATTCTAAAATTTAATATTTATGACTTGCATAAACTTTAAAATTCCATGTGGTAAATCTTATGCTTTCAGAAATCTGCTTATCAAACTATTAAATGTTCCTCTGCCTCTTCAAATCTTATTCAAGATTTACAGTTCACCTCTTCCATGAAGACTTTCCCTCATATTACCTTTCTTAAAGAGTTTCTGTGGCATCAGAAATACAAAGTATTTCTTGTACTGTAAGTACCAGACTATAAGATTATAAAACTATAAATAGTCTTGTATTATTGCCTATTTCATATATTCTTGTGTGTCCTTGGTGCTCTCTGAAGGGCAAAGATATTTTCTTCTTGTCTTGTACTTTACAAACTACCTTAACCCAAAGACTAAGAAGCATATTAACGTAATTAACATAGAGCAAAAAGGATAGAACTAATTATCAATTTCTTAGATAAAGCAGCAAATTAATAATGTAGTCAAGCAAAACGTAGGAGTTTAGCTGTTCAAATTTTAAAATATTATCAAAAAGCTCATCAACCTGGCCAAGTAAAAAACTCTGTGTCTTCAACTTAACAAGTTGGTTGTTTGGCTTTTCCTAAGGAAAATTACATTTAAGATACTTATGCCACAAGTTTTCCAGATACTTCTAGTGAAAGCCTGTAATAATAATGAGATTAACTATGTATTTTCTGACCAAGATTTATTGTTCCTTGGGGTAAACACTGACTTCGGCATTTGCCTGGGTCAATATTTACCACTCAGGTCAATCAATTTTGATGTTCTTTTCAACAGAAAGCAGTATCAGCTTAGTATTGTATTTCATCTGCATTACATAAAACTGAGTGTGCCAGTCTCCCAGAATGCAGTCTTTAAGAGATAAAAGTTAAAAAGGAACTATGTCTATGCAATCTCTCTTTTGCTTATTAAGTTACATTAAAAGCAGTTCCCTGATTGTCTGGAAATCACAAGCTAGCTTTAACGCACAGATCTATTCTCTAAATACTCTAGCTATACAAATAGAGTTCCACTGATTAAGCTTCATTCTTCCATTGGAGCTCATCATAATAGTAATCTGGAAAAAAATGGGCTTGCTTTATGAAAAGCAAGTAGTTTTCAACCATTACAATATTTAGTAATGAGAAGGGATCATTTCTGCAACAACAATTTTTTTAAATGATATTTTAGTGTTTACCATATGCCTGGCACTATGCTTAATACCTTACATGTATTAACTTATTTAATCCTCATGAGCACCCTATGAAGCCAGTACCTTTATCATCCCTATTATAAATTCATTCCTAATATTCATTCAACAGCAAATATTAATTGAGCATTTACTATATACAGGACAATTTTAGGTGCTAGACATATAGCAGGGAACAAAACAATCCCCCTGTTCTCAAAAAGCTTACACATAGTGGTAGAGACTAACTATAACCTGTCATATGTAGTAAGTGCAGTGGAGAACAGTAACAGAGGCTTAAGGGGAAGAAGTTTCTGCTATTTTATATGTGGTGCTTATCAGAAAGGAATCACTGATGAGAAGATCTTCTAATGAAGACCTGAGAAAGTAAAACAAATACAAAGGTACGCACAATTAAAGTGGCATGAACAAGGAAGGGGTGTGGGGTGGTAGCAGTAGGTAAGGAGAGCCAGGTTATGTAAGGCATTAATTGACAAAATATCAAGGTTCCTCTTCCAATATAAGAGAGTAAGTAAATCAAAAAAGGTTTCCTGATGAAAGCAATAGAAAACTGGACAAAATGTAGAATAAATATCTGTTCCTGGACAATGAGGAATGTTGGAATCAAGATCTAGGAGGTGAACCAGGCAGTGGCACACACCTATAGTCCCAGTTACTTAAGAGGCTGAAGCAGAATGATCCCCTGAGTCCAGAAGTTTGAGGTTGCAGTGCTCTATGATTGTAGCTGTGAATTGCCACTGCACTCTAGCCTGGGCAACATAGTGAGACCCTATCTCTAAAAAAAGGGAGGTGAAAGAAATCCTGCCTTGGGAGCCACATTTACCCTAGGGGCATCTTTCAAATCCAGAAGAGATCTCTAAGAACTGAAGAGAGTAATTCCAGTAGGCTCTCAGGTCTCCAGGGTACAAAACTGAAGTTTGAAGACCACCAAGAAGAGAAGGCGTGGTGATTCCCTCATACTCCTTGTTGGGCCTCTGAAATGTTAAACACTAGAATAAGATTAACTTGAACATAATCTGGACCTCACAAGGACTGAAACCCAGCTTCAAATCATCTTAATCCCTGACTGCATTAAAATGATCTAAGATTGCTAATTTCATTAGCCATCTCCCAGAAACAAATATAAATCCTCCCTCGGGGAAGATATCATTACTCTAGAATTAAATTCTTTACAGTTTTTCATTTAAATGAAAGACGGTAATAGGTCTTTCAAAAACATACTTTATTCAACAGAATTTCTTGCAGAAAAATCTGAAACAATAAAAGAGCCAAAATTCTATGAATGAAAAATACAATGTTAACTAAAAACTGGCAGAACTGCAAGGGGAAATGACAAATCCACTATACTGGACAGATTGCTCTCAGCAACAAAAAGCAAACCAAAAAACACAGTACAGATATGTAAAACCTGAAGAACGCAATGAACAGAATGACAACAAAATTATGATCACTAACTACAGAATATATATACTTATCCAGGACAAAAAAGGACCGTGGGCTGGGCCATAAAATAAGTCTCAACAAATACTGAAGGACAGAAATCATAGAATTCATGTTCTTAGATAATCGTACAGTGAGAACTAAAAAACAAAAAGTTAACTTTTTAGAAACTCTTAATTTGTCTGGAAATTAAGCAGTGACATCTAAATTTTCCATAGGTGAAAGAAGTAGTAACAAAGGGAAAAAAATACTTTTAGCTAAATGACGATATAAATACTAATGTTAAAAGAATGTGATGTACACAAATCTGTGCTTAAAGGAAAATGTTATCTTAATAGTACATACAATAAGAGGTTAAAAAAAACTCAGTAATATATTAACATTAATCCATCTCATTAAGTTAAAAAAAGAGCAGCACATTAATCCCAAAGAAAGTAGTAAGGAGGAAAAACTAAGGGTAAGAGCAGAAATCAATTAAATAGAATACAAATGTACAACAGATGATGATCAACAAATCTAAAAGTTAACTTTTTAAAAGACTAATAAAAATTATAAACTCTTAGTGAAAGTCATTAGCAAAGGTATAAAAGAGGACATTACCACAGATACTATAGACAACAAAAAAAAGATTTCATGAATTAGGTTATTCCAAAATACTTTAGAATTTAGGTGAAGGTGAAATGGATAAATTACTAGAAAAACACAATTTACCAAAACTGTCATAAGAAGATGGCAATTTTACGCCTACTAAGGAAATTAGATACATAATTTAAAGCCTTTCCATAAAGAAAACCATATGCCAACTGCTTCACTGATGAATTCCTCCAAACAGTTCAGAAAAAAAACCCTCAATTTTACACAAACTCTTCCAAGGAACAGAAAAGAAGGAAGCCAAAACTTAACAAAACACCACATCACAGGAAACTTGCCAGCCAACCTAACACACAAAAACATGTGTTTTTGGAAACTGCTCACAAAAACCTATATAATGGTTTTATTTATGACCGTTCACAACAGCTTCATTTGTAATAGCAAAAAACTGGAAACAAACAAAATATCCTACAACAGGTGAATGGTTAAACAAATTCTAGCTCATCCATACCATCAAATACTACTGAACAATAAAAAGGAACAAACTACTGACACATGTAGCAACTTCGATGGACCCCCAAGGGCATGCTGGGGGGAGGGGGGGGGGAATGTCCAAAATTCCATTTATATAAAATCCTTGAAATTATAAAATATAGGGATGGAAACTTAAAGGTTTCCAGGGATTAGGAATGGTTGGAGGGAGAGAAGTAGTAGCATGAGAAATACCTTGGTGGTAATGGAATAGTTCTATATCTTGATATCAGTGATGGCTACAGAAATCTACACATGATAAAATGGTATAAAGCTTATATATACACAATGTGTCACTATCAATTTCCTATTTTAATATTGTACAGTAGTTATATAAGGTGTAAGCATCAGAAGAAACTGGGTGAAGGGTACACAGGACCTCTCCTTACCATCTTTGCAACTAGCTGTGCATCTATAAGTACTTTAAGATAAAAAGTGGTGGTGGGGGGAAGAATTGCTTCTTGGTTAAGAACACACAGCAGAGGCAAAGACAGAAGCAGAAAGACGACACAGTAAATGACTGCAAGAATTTTGGTAAGAGATGATGGCAGTTTAGGCAAGAACATTAGCAGCGAAGAAGTTAACAAAACAGTTGAATTCTGGACATACTTGAAAAGTAAACAGACAGGATTTGCTGATGTTTGAGGTATGGGTGAATGAAAGAGAGTACTCAAGAGCAACTCAAAGGATCTTGGCCTGAGCACAAAGAAGAAGAGTTTACAATGACTGAGATGAGGATAACGAGAGAGAGAGAGAGACGAGTAGAGGCAGAGTGAGCACAGGAGTTGGATTTTAGACATCTTAGATGTCTGTTAGACATGCACACAGAGATACTGAGAAGGCATTTTGATATTGGGTCTGAGTTCAAGGGCTGGTAGAAGTATACATTTGGGATAATCTTCAGTATACAAAAGATATTTCAAGAAAAGAGACTAAATGAGATCCCCTGAAGTATCAGTGTAATAAAGAGAAAAGGTCTGAGGACTGAACCCCGAGACACTTTAATATTTAGAAGTTAGGAAGATAAGGAAGAACAGAAACAACTGAGAAAATGGCAGTGTAGCCTGAAGAACCAAGAGAAAGTGATGATCTGAAAGTCAAATGAAAAGTAGAATTTCATGTAAGAAAAGGTGTCTGGTGATACCAAATTTTGTTAAGGATGCAAGAATTTTCATACATTGATGGTGGGAGTGTAAATTGGTATATATACAATTTACTAGGTCATTTACTGGCCTACTGTAACTCCTGGACATATATCAGGAGGCAAGTATAAGAATGTTCATAACAGGTGGTTATCAAAAACTGAAGAACCTAATTGTCCTCCAAAAGTATAATAAGTTGTAATATATTAACAGTGGATACTATATAGCTACTAAAATGAACAAACCATAGTTACATGCAGCAACCTGAATTAATCCAAAACAATGCTGTACAGAAAGAAGCCAGTTACAAAAGATTACACCCAGTAAAATTCAATTTCTAGAAAGTTTCAGGCAAAATCAAATTAAATTATTTAGGAAAGCATACACAGGTGGGAAAGCTATAAAGAAAACCTAAGAAATGATTATAAAAAGTCAGAAATTATAGTTTTTAGGGCAAAAAGGTAACAGGAAGGGATAAAATGAATGGCTTCTGAAGAGCTGATGAAATTCTGTTTCTTAACCATGGTGGTGATTATATGGATTTTTAAAAAGTAATAATTTTTAAGTTGTATATTTTTGTACCTTTTTTTTTTTTGGAGTTGGAGTCTCACTCTGTCACCCAGACTGGAGTGCAGTGGCCGAAGGCTTCCGGCCACCACAGCCTCAACCTGCTAGGCTCCGGCGATTCTTCTGCCTCAGCCTTCCAAGTAGCTGGAACTACAGGTGCGCGCTACCACGCCTGGCTAATTTTTTGATTTTATTGTAGAGATGAGGTCTCACCAAGTTGCCCAGGCGGGTCTCGAACCCGCGGGCTCAGGCAATCCACTCACCTCAGTCTCCCAAAGTGCGGGTACAGGCTGAGCCACCGAGCCCGGCCTGTACTTATTTACATATGTGCTATACCTCACAATAAAGTAAATACAGGGGAAAAAAAAGTGTTTCTCTGTTTCAAATGTTGCTGAAAAGTTGGCTAAGATGAAAACCAACCACTCAATGTAGTAGCATAAGGTCACAAGAGATACTTTGGGAGAGTAGTGAGAAAGAAAGTCTGGTGAGAACAGATTCAAAGAGAACAGAAAGTGATGAAAAGGAGAAAGAAGAAAAAGGCAGCTGTTTCCCAAAGTACTGTTTATAAAGGGGAACAGAGAAATGGGATTCTGTTCTGGGAGCTGTAGAATCAGGAAGCTACTGGGATGGGAGATGCTACAGTAGATTTTTATGCTGATGAAAATTATTCAGTAGACAGAAGATGAGAGAAGAAGTAAGTGCTGCAATAATGTCCATTGGTAGGCAAGAGGGGATGTGATATCATGGGTAAGTAGAAAGGTCCATCTTAAGATAAAAGGTTGGACAGTTTCTCACAGGCAAGGGAGGAAAAAGCAAAGTACAGTACAGGAGTAGTTACAGTGGGGCTAGTAGACAGAATGGTGAGAACATGTAGAAGTTATCTCCTGACTACTGTTTATCTGAGAAGACAGAAGCAAACATGGTTATCAGATAAGAGTAAAGAGAGAGATGAGGAGGTGTGAAATGTGAGAAGATGTGAAACAGGGAAAACTAGAGAAGTCTCTTAACTTACAGGAGGATTGTAGACAGCACAAATAGTACCTGTTAGGTTAGTGTCATAGACTTAAAGGGAGAACAGTAAAGATAGCTGTGTGTTTTTTCTCCAACCCTGTTCAGCAGCCTAGTACAGGCAAAGAGTAGATAGAGAAATGAATTTCAACCAGTTAGAATTTTGCCAGAAACACTGAACTAAGGAAATGAAGGTATGCACTAGGGAGTGACCCTAACAATGGACCACAGAATACTGTACAAAAAAGGACAGAAGAGAGAACATGAAAACGAAGGATTATGCAAATGTAACAGAATGGATGGCAAGGTTCAAGAACTGAAATAAGGATACTAATGAATGAAGACAAGAAAATACTGGAAATGAGATTCTTGAAAACATGATTGTGGAAAGATACAGGTATAATTATTGATGAAGACAAGATCTAGGGTATGTGTTCACAGAATTGGCAACTAAGATAAAGTAAAAAATAAAACATTTGTGGGAAAAAACTAAAAGTAAGACATCAGAGTTTTGAAAAAAAATTCACCTGAATTCATATTGAAATGTCCAAGAATTACAGGAATAAAGTAAGTTTAAATGTGAGTGCAGGAAGTTAGGTGCTAAAAGCATTAAAGTATGAAGAAGATCATCTTATAGCCAAGGAGCAAAATGGTAAAGTGACTTGCCCAGGTCATGCAGCCAGTAACTGATAAGGCTAGAACAGGAACCTTTGGCAGTCTGACTTTGTTTTATTTTATTAACTGATAAACCAGCAGTTCTCAAACTTTTGAGAAAGATCTTTAAAATTAAAAAAAAAAACTAAGATCTTTAAAATTAAAGATCTTTAAAATTTAAAAAAAAAAATCAGCAGATATAATTGCACTATACAATGAAGGGAAAAACACAAAACTAAAAGAGTGACTGGAATTCAGAGACTGAAATAACATTTTTTTGTTACTAATCCTAAGACTCTATATATCTGTAATTCTTATTCAGTGGTGCAATTCACAGACAATCCTTAATGTCCCATGTATACACAAATCCCTTTTAATAATTTGCCACTGAGTAATCACCCTCTGGAAGCAAATTACTTTCACTCCACAAATTTCATTGAGCAAATTTATTTATTGGTTTATAGTAGTAACATGGTAGAAGCTAGAGGATTCCTTCACCTGAGGAATTTATAGTGTGAGGCTGTGATTGTCACACTTTGTAGCTCAGATCACATTACACTCTTAAAATATCATTAAGCACCAAAAGAGCTTTGCTTTGTGGGTAATATGAATCAATATTTAACATATTAGAAATTAAAGCAAAAATTTTTGAATACAAAAAAAATTCCATTAACCACCAAAGCAATGCTATCATTATGCCATATGTAGCCTCTGAAAAATTATACATATTAAAGAAAGAGTGGAAAAGGAAAAAAGACTTAATATTATTATTAGGAAACAATTTGCATTTCTAGACTCCTTAAAAAGTCTGTAGGCCTATTTACAAGGGATGCCAATTCTGTTGTCTAAATAAATAGGCTGGGCAACCTGCACTATTTTGTCACAGTAAAAACAATAATTTCAGTTGTTGGAGGTAGGCTGCATCCTAAGTGAAGATTATCTGGTATTAAACATCCAACCTTCTGGCATAACAGGAAAGGAAGAGGGGGAAATGGCAAAGGGAGGATAGTAAGTAGATTCACATTTGAGTATCTGCTATATTCCAGACACTTAGGCATTTTAACCTGACAACAGCCAATAAAGTAAGAAAGAGAGTATTATCCCTACTGAAGGAGATGAGCTAATTGTGCAAGACCTAAAACTAGTAGGAAGTGGAGCTATGATTGGAACCCAGGTCATCTTGATCCCAAAGCCTACAATCTTTCTGTTAAAACTCTGAGTTCAACAAACTAGTACAAGCAGAAAATAGTTCTGAATTTTCCAATATGCTTTTCTGCTCCTCTGTAATTTTATTCTCTTTTTCTTGGTTACATAACACTTCCAGGCATGAGAAAGATGATCAAAATGATTAGTGACAGTAATAATGCCGCCACTTAGCCTAATGGTTTACCTTTTCTCCTTAAGATCAGGGGTTCTCAAAGTATGGTCCCTAAGTCTATGCAGTAACAGAATCCAGCCAACATAGTCAAATGAGTCAGTCACCAACAAGAATAAGCTGATGTTACTAATGAAGACTGAAGAGGAAAAAGTCAGGAAAAAAAGCAATAAACTTTCTTATACATGCCTTAGATAGCCAATTATCAAGTTTCCTCAGCTCTAACAAGGGATGCACCCCATGACCATTTCCACCAACTGTCAACCTCTAACCCTAATAAAAAACCTTTCACACTCACCTTCTTTATCAGTAACTGACCAGGAATACTTCTGAAAAGGCTTACTAGATGGAAGGGGGTCCATCTCCAGTACTTTGTAAATCTGGCCAAAGGCAGATAGTCTGAGTGCATGCTAAAGAACAAAAATTTAATTAAATTTCAATAGCCATTCATAAAGCTCTTAGAACATCTATCTTAAAAAAATTCATTATATGCTGATATCATAGCAGAAGTCACCAACAACATGCAGGAAAAAAAGTCTTTAAACAGAACAAGTCAGAACATAAAGTTAAAATATTTCTCTATCAAATCACAGTGATGTGCCTAGTCTTCTACCTGTGCACTGTGAGTAATATCTTCTTTTTGCTGGATGGTCATATAGTTTAGAGCATCTGTTGGGTCTCGTTCACAAGGATCATGAAGACCAGGACCTCCTTTGGCAGAGGAAAAACAAAAGTATCATTTAGACTCAGTTTAGAACAGCAAACTTCTCTCACAAAGAGAGGGAGGAGGGGGGAAGGAGAATGAAGAAAAGAACTGAGAAACTAAGTTAAAAGTCTACTCAATTAAGTGGAATACAAGGGACATTATCTCATCTTCAGTATGTTAGCATTCACATGTCCTTATTTTATATTGGAAGTCACTTGTATATCTGAGGCCAAAATTGGGTCTTATTCTGAGAATTTAGAACCAACATGATGAATCATCTCAAATCTTAAAATGAATTATATGGAAAATAAGACCAAATTTAACTTTTCCAAATTTAAAACCAGACTCCATGGGCGTGGTGGTGCACACCTGCAGTCCCAGCTACCTGGGAGGCTGAGGTGGAAGGATCACCTGAGTCCAGGAGTTTGAGGCTACAGTAGGCAATGACCATGCCACAGCACTCCAGCCTGGGTGACAGAGTGAGAACCCGACTCAAAATAAGTAATAAAAATAAAATAACAAACAGAATGAACTTCACACACTTTAACCAAATACCTGCAATTTCAATTTCTGAGTTCAAGATAAAGCAAATTCATAGCAGACACAGTATCTTATTAGTATCCTTTAATGTTAGTATACATAAAACACAAATTATAATTATTGAAAAAGTTTTATCATACTTTTCTAACACCCAAGCATTCTAGTTGCCAAAATTCCAAACAAAATAACTCCTACACATCATTTTCCTGTGTAAAGGACAAATTTAGCATACATTTAGAAAAATAAACTAACAAGATTTTGCTGATTGGTCTGCCTCCAAAGTTTGAAACCCTTACCAGGAAGTAGTATTCCAGATGCCAAACACTCCATTACTCGTCTCAAGGCCTCCCCAGCGCCCAAGGGTCTATTACAAGTACCTATAGACTTTTCACATATAAGTTCTAGTGGCTAGAAGATATTAAATTACAAATTAGTACATGCACCAAGTGTTAAAAAGGAGTCCAGTTAAATGTGAGCTAATATTTCTATCTACAAAGGAGGCCAAAAGGTAAAAGTCAATTTAACATTTAGGACCCACTTAACACTTCCCCCATGATTATCAATGTTCACTCAGCCATAGTCTTTAAATCAAGCATTTTAGAGATAATATTTTCATAAGATATTTTTGTAACAAAAACTTTCTTTCAGTTACCCAGAAAAGATCACTAAAGAAACCATGGTCATCTAATTCATTTAACAAAGACTTAACAAGCCTTCATGTAAGTCAGTAATTGCTACTAACTAGCTAATGTACAAACCCAGCCCACCTATCTCTCACTTAATGTAGGAAGTACTCAAACCACTAATAAATCAATACAAAAATAAGACTTCATTTCAGATAGCCTGTCCCAAATACTACAATTAGAATAAAGAGGCCAAATCTCCATATTTAATAAACTAAAAGCTCATGATATTACATCAAAGTACTATTGCTATATTAATTTATAAATGACCCCTTAGGGCTTTATTTAAATTGTTTTATGACATTCTTCAATAAAATTAAAGTTTATTAAGTTGTCTTGATTGGGGTAGGCAGAATAATTTCCATATTAAGTGAATTTTACAATGTGTATTACAAACTATGTCCATAATCGGGTTAAGTGCACTGCTTGCTTGACTTTAATTACTAACATGAACTTATTTGTTAAGTATCTCCATTGGAAAAGAAAGTTATAGAAGGCACAGAATCCTTACACCAGCCTATCAGGTAATTTTTACTGTAATGGAAGGCACCAAAAGAGAAATGGCCAGCTAAGGAGGCTTTCCTGGGCAGCAAGTATATCAGTAAGTGATCAACCATTAGTGCAGAGTCAAGCGTAAGAAGACACTCACTTCTAAACAATACAGAATGATTTTTGTCAGAAAAAAATATCTCAAGCTCTATAACATGAATATGATGAGATAAAAGTGACAGGTCATATGCATAAAAGAATTCATATAAAAAGATGTTTAATATTTTTCACAGCAAGAATAGATAATACACACCTTAGTTAACTTAGGAGATAGCCATTTTAAAGTAACATATCATTTCAACAGGATTTCCTCTGCTACAGCTTCCAAATTTGCTTTTAGCCATGTGTAAGTACTCACCCATCCTTTTAATGGTGCCCATGTGGGGACTCTGTTGCACAAATCACGCAGAATGCGGAGGACAATTACACATGATTTTAATCCATTTGCCCTTGCCTAAAACAAACAAAATGATTCCAATATCCCTGTTGAGATCCATTCTTCATTTTAAGCACATTGATCATGGGCACGTTCTTTAAAGTGAATACTAATTAGCAAGTCATTCATCAGTTGTCAAGTAAACTAAAAAACTCAAGTTATCAAAAGTACAAAATTAAGGCTTATAAAGGCAGATATTAAAAATAAAAGCATAAAATTAAAATTGCTTTTGTAGTCTCATGGCAACCCCATTCAAGGCAACTATCTATCTTAACTTTTAGCTTTTCTTGCCCATATTTGATTTTATAAACAACCATTTGAAATTTAGAATATTCAGCCAAAAATAATTATATGATTATAAAACACCATTAACTACAGTAGAAGCTATATTAGGCACTTTAACTCAATTATTCCAACAACAACGCTATGAGCTAGAAAGGTCCCCCCATTTTAAATAGTACACAGAAACCAATAAGTGGCAGGTGTTCCAAATGCAACTTGCACCAATAACAACAAGGTAATAACAAAGAGCCAACCTGAAACCATTTGGCATGTCGAAGAGACGCCAAGGCATTCAGGCATTTCTGCCTGTCCAATAAGTCCGGTGGATCTTTCATCGAAACATTTTCTAATGGTAAAATGGGATAAAGAGAGACAGATATAATTTGACCAAGGAGTTCCTGTCAAATTACCAAACAAAAAACAAAAATAACAGCAGCATTTGAGTGAACTAATAAGACTCCCAGAAAATTTCATGATTTGGCCTTGTTACTTTAAAAAAAAATTATGTGCACTATGATTATTTAAGTAAACAGTCATCAGAGTAATTCTGTGCACAAGTTCAATGGAGCACAAAGATTCATTCAGTAAACAAATCAATGACAACTGCTATTTACAATCTGGGATCTTATTAAACATGTATTACATCACAGGGCACAAAATAAGTACATAGCACTTTTT
Source organism: Tarsius wallacei (assembly GCA_963574415.1). Lineage (NCBI taxonomy): Eukaryota > Metazoa > Chordata > Mammalia > Primates > Tarsiidae > Tarsius > Tarsius wallacei. The sequence goes on along the minus strand of CAUYQG010064804.1, from coordinate 14,976 downwards.
CCTTTGGCAGAGTGCAAAGAGGGGAAATCTAGCACTAATAACAATAACAACTCTTTTATTGAAGAAATCTTGGTCACTGATCAGATTTTAAGGAAAACTGGAGGTCTCTTATGTGCTAACCAATTTGAGATACACTGAGAATGCCATTTTGTTTTAACAATAAGCTCATTCGAAAAGATAACCATTAATAGAAAGTTTACCCCATGACTAGAGAACTCAAGTATCACCTTGGAGTTCTCACATTATTTCTTTTCTAAACCAAAATTGTTAAAACTACAAATATGAAATACATTGAAATATATTTAGAGTTTTACATAACTTTTTTAAAAAATCAATAGAATACTATTTAATGACTATTCGGCTTGCTTGAACATTTTAAAGTTAGATTACATGGACTAAGCAGCAAAATTAAAAATTCAAATATGATTAATGACAAATACCCATATTTGAGAAGATATCACATGATACTAAACCCAAGTTTAGATAGCCAAATGTATCTCTTGTAAGCTACTGGAAAGTGGGTTTTTATGTTTTCTAAAATTTGGTACTTAAAATGCATGCAACACGCAAATGTTTCTTGGGGAAATAATTATTTGTCTAATCCAATTAAGTCAGATTTACAATTCTCTTTTTTAAGAATCCTTTTAAATGTAAGAGAACCCAGCAACACTTCTTCCCATTATGATAAGTAATAAACTAGGTAGGGCATGTGGGCCAACTGATACAATATATGTATTTCTTTTCTTTTCTTTTTTTTTTTTTTTTTTGCAGGATTTATTGAGAGGACAGAAAAGCTCCCACAGTGGGAGGTGACCCGAGGGGGTTGCCCCAATGTATGTATTTCTAAATGGAAGACAAGAACACTGATACTTTTTGGTTTCTTCAGTTATCAGAGGGCTCTATGGCAAATTGAATGTTTATTCCAGTTGATGAAATGTTACTAACTTAAAAAGGCACAATGCTCAACAGAAAACAAATCCATTAAAGAAAGAATTGTGGTTCTCTTTATTGGCTGCAACACTGTAAAGGCTAAAGTGCTACACACTTGTTTTCTGACCAAGTGAGCTCTACAGCAGGTATTTGCATTGTTTCTCATTAACCCCAGCCAACAAAATCAGAACACAAGTTTTCATTACCCTCTTTTACTCATAAAAATGGGAAAATCAAAAAGGATTATTATTACTCTGGATTTATTTATGAGCACAAATATACTATGAGTATTCACATGACCTAGCTCCTGAACTTGTCCAATTTTGTCTTTATAGTGATCCAAAATACATAACTCATGTTTTTATGTCAAAATGTTTAACTGTGGTCAATACAAGCATCTGTGTAAAGCTCACGTACCATAAAACAAACTACTATAAATGAATGATTAAACTCTCTTAAAAGTTAGGTATGACAAAGGTTGACTGACTGCTAAGTAATGTAATCCCAATAAAAGGTATGTCCTTTGCTTCTTTTTTGTTTTTTTTTAACTTCAATTTTTAAATATACCATAAGGCAAGCTAAATTTTATTCTATCATCTTACCAAGTAGGGTTGTCAGAAAGAGGGAGAAAATGGAAGAGGGAAGTGAAGCAGAGGAAGTTTGAAAAGGAAAAGGCAAAGCAAGCCAAAAGTCTTTTTGTACTTTCTAATACTTTCATTCAGGGGTCAGAGCTTGTAAATAGCATCTTGCTCTAATTGTGACACAGGTATTTTTAATGGAGGACAATGACAAAAATATTTTTGATAAATTCTTTCATCCCAAAGTCAGATTATAACCACAAACTCTTATTTTAAGAAACTGAAATATCAGCTTGCTACAGACAGTCAACATTTGGTGACAATAAATTCTACTAAAAAGAGATGAAAGGGACAGGCACTGAACAAGACTTGCACCAAATTCCCTTTTACATCACCATCAGAATGGCCATGTTTCTTCATGCTCTGATAGTCAGAAAGTCAAAAGATCCAAAATGTTTCAATATTCATGTGGTGGAAAACAGCAGAGGAGATACAATAATTCATCTCATTTTATCTTTTCCAAAGTTATTTTTTATATTAAAACAATATAAATTTGTATGGTAGTACAGGATTACTTACAAGTCTAGACTGCCTATTTCTTTTACATAATGAATAATATAGTTTCATATTTTATTTATTTATATATATTTTATATATTATTATACAAATACAGTTTCATTTTTTTTCATTCATTTAAAAAATTTCATTTCATGTGGAAATCACAGAACAACTGCTGGGAAAACACTGCTACTTTTGGCAGCAGAACTTCAAGTTTAATATTTCTGACTTTAATATACGTGTTTAAATTCTATGGGGAAGCAAAACTTTTCAGATAAAAAGACATCTTGGAGTTCTTAATTAGAAACAACAGAACTGTCAGTCATTACATTTTCTCCTACAGTGACCAGTGAAACAGATAAGAAAGAGCAAGGGAAGTAGGGATGGGGGTGTTGACAAAAATGCCAAAAACAAAGATAAATAGCTTTCTAAAATATACTACTCAGTAACCTGGCATCAGGGCATGAAGGTACATACAACATTCTGAACAATGAAAGCACTGGAAATCTGTTATGTCTAACCGTGTTTATTTGGTTAGAGGTTAAATCGGTGACCAGAATCACACCATACTGCAGGAAATGTTGGTCAGTTTCTCTCAATGCCTTACATGCAAGCTAACTATCTGCTCCTGTTAACAAAAACACTAGCCTGGAAATGGGGCCGGCAAAAAGCCAAAACATACTGTGTTAAATAGGAGTTATATGTCTGGAACCTGGGCTCTTCAAAGGTAAAATAATTGAGCTCGGTATCATAAGGGGCTCCTTGATAATCTGGATGAAGCTGAGCTATTGAGTTCATACTGACAGAATTTTCTAGTTAGACTGAGAATATCCTGGTAGCCTCCTCTCAATTCCCTGAAGCTTTCTAGAGAGAAAACATTATGCCCCAAGCCACTGTCAATGCAAAACATCAGGACATGATAATATGACCAGGTAAATGTAGTAATAAAGTAGAACAGAGAAAGCACTGTTCTTCTCATTTACTTTAGTAATGTCACTCACTCAGTACAACTTTTCTTCAGTGGCAGTCGACAACTGAAAAGATAACGAATGGCTAAAGGTTTGCTCTAGATAGTATAGATCTAGCACCTAGGGAAGGCAAGAAAATAAAACCTGCAGCATCACTGTAATTCCATTTGTGAACTCTGGACTGTTAAAATCTACTGCCTTGACCCTACCAAGACACATGCTAGTTTGTCTTGGCTCTTCTGCCAACAAGAATCAGAAGTTCACACTGGCATCAATATGAAGGGACTCTAGGGTAACTCCTCTGTGAATACCTGAAAATCTACCCCAGTACTGAAGAGAATGGTCTGTCTAAGTCACACAAGTCTCCGTAGTTTCCCTATCCACCTGGTTTCAAATTATATCATAAATATGACAAACAGATAATTTATCACCCCTGTACAGCAAACATACTTCTAATTTAAAATCACAAGTACCAAAGAAGTTGAGACTCTGTGTGATACTCAGAATGCCTAGATCAGATAAAGTGCTCAAGCAGTAATCCTAGAGAGTAATGAATGGGAGAGTAGACTGCATACTGGACTTAGTGTCAGGAGAGTTGGGTAAAATGTTTGACTTTCCTCATTTATAACACAGGGCAACCACCAGGCATGGTGGTTCATACCTGTAATGTCAGCACTTTGGCAGGCCAAGGCAGGAGGATCTCTTGAGGCCAGGAGTTCAAGACCAGCCTAAGCAACATAGTGAGACCCTGTCTCTAAAAAAATTTAATTAAAAGAACATCACTCATAAGCGGACCCTGAACATTTACCATAATACTGTAAGAAAGGGATTGGCAGTAGCCAGAAACTGCTGGGGCAATGGGGGAGGGGAGGGGCACATAACATTAATAAGGGTACCTGATCTCAAACCAGGCAGTGGGGACCACAGGTAGGCCCAAACTTAACCTGTACAATGACTACTTGCATACCTAATCCTGAATTGTACCCTCACATCTTTAAAATAAATAAATAAATAAATGAGCAGGGCAATGATCAGCCCCATAGGGCTATGTACAAGTTTTTAAAACAAATCATATATGAGGAAATGCTTACCACATTGTAGGTTATAAAAATACCTTAACAGAAATAATTATATATACTGCTTGAGCTATGAGACACCTATTAATGCTTTTTATACACCAGACAGTCCTATTTAATCAAACAATATGCTGACTATGAAAATTAATTTAACAGATTTATAGAATTTTTTTGTTTTTTTAATCACCTACTATGTATTAGGTACCATGATAGATGCTAAGGATAAAGGACTGGGATAAGGAAAAAACTACTTGCCCTCAATGAATAATAAGCTATACAATATACCAGCTTTTCATTGTTAGCACTGCATAAACACAGTATACTGATTCCAATACTATCCTTTAGTAGATTTTTAAGAGTTGAAATGTGTTTAGTTTCCGTTTTTCAGACCTATAGCATGCACATATTATTTTCACTGTTAACTCAAGGCATTTTGGGCGGGTGAGTTTGTACTGTGAATCTTTGATAAGCTGAGTGACTACCACTATGTAATAACTATTCTGCGCCAGTCATTGTACAAGTCACATTAAATAAATTTTCTCATTTAACCTCAAAACAACTGTTTGAAGTATTTATTACCCACACTTTAAAATGAAGAAACCTATCCAAGGTCACACAGCAACAGTAACTAATGGAATTCAGAATCAAACACAAGGCTGCCACACACCAATGTCTGCTTTTTCTCCTATGCCTTCATCAGCAGGAAACATGTAGTAATGGGGAAATAGTTATTCTACAGGGCCATCAAGTAAAGGGTAAGAATATAGAAAGAAGATGGACAGCAGAGGAGGAACCTTACCTTTGAAATAATACACAATACCAAAGAGATTTACTACACATACTAGCAATTTAAAATATACGTGGTGACTTGAAATGAGTACGTAGTTAGATAGATCCACTTCTGCACAGAGAACCCTGAGGGAATAAGTTTGACTTGCCTCAGTCCTCTGGATCAGCCTGCTCTCAACCATGTTTTTTTCTTTTTTCTGTCCAAATATGCGGCAAGTTAAGAGAGGGAAGAGAAAGATGTGGGATGTGTACATATTGCAAACAGTTTATCTCTTTGAGTAGGGGTTAAAGGAAGCTGAGATACTCCAGGGGAAAAAAAGTTACAATGAATGAATTTTTTTTTTTAACTGAGAAAGAAAGTGAGTAGAGGGGATATCTTTCAGTTCCAGAAATTCCAGGAACCTGAATGAATCATGTGCTTTCATCTCATGTAGCTTTAAGAACTTCATCAAGGGGATGAGGTGCTGTCTAGTGTGAGAAAAAAGAATTGTACAGCCCAGGCCTCACATGCTCAGTTATATGCAGAATCCTCCAAGTTGCCCTGAAATACCCAAACTGCTAGCAAAGAACAAAAGCTATCTTTGACAAAGCCCCGGTTAGACAAAATGAGCAAATTATAAAAGATATCAAATAAGTCAACAAGACTAGGATGTTAAGGACAAGAGCAAAGCAAATCTTTCTGCCACTCAAAAGAAGAGGAAGTAAGATGTGTACAACATTAGACCAAAGCTGATTTCCTCACCTTACTTGATCTCACACATCAGTTGATGAAATTGAGCTCATAGTGGTCTTTGGAGTCTTTAGTAACTCAAACACTCTGTACAGAGGCTATGAGTCTCCTACTTTATTACAAATTCCATTCTATAATAAATAGTGTTCTAGCAAGAATACAATACACTAAGAATCTGATTTCATTTTATCCCAACATAAATTAAAGCAATAAAGGCAATAGATTAAACTGGAAAATATCACTGAAAGCTATGACAAATCCCATGTAAGTGCACAAAAACACAGGAAAAAAGAAGCTTGATGTTCCCTTAATACTTTCAAAGAAGTAATGGAAGGAATGCCAACAGATACAAGCAGATATATAATTAACCTAGCCTTTGGCAACTTTAGTCTTTTTCTTATCTCCCTATACTAGGATAACTTTTCATCATACCTATAATTACAACTCTACTTAGAAATGGTTGGTTTTATACTAGAGGGTCAAGTAGAACACAGCTTACCAGAATTAACATTTATCTTGACACTTCAGAAATCATTTTATAGTTCTACAGTTAATGGTGAACTGTAAAGCTGTTAAAAAAATTAAGCCATTTAAGATTGGTTCTTCAGAGGTGCTAGAGATAACTAAATACAGCAAAAAAATTAAAAATGTACATGCATAAACTCAATTATAGATTGGATGCACTTTGGTTTTCAAAATGACTCATAAACGTATAGAGTTTACATCTGTGGGGTGTGATATAGCGGACTTCAGTTGCCCCAAAAAAGTCTTTTTTTTTTTTTAATTGGAGTCTCACTCTGTCACCCAGGCTGGAGCACAGTGGAATGCTCACGGCTACCGCAGCCTCAACCTGCTGGGCTCAGGAGATCCTTCCACCTCAGCCTTCCGAGTAGCTGGAACCACAGGCACATGCCACCATACCCAGCTAATTTTTTGATTTATTGTAGAGATGAGGTCTTGCCAAATTGCCCAGGCTGGTCTCAAACCCCTGGGCCCAGACAATCCTCTCACCTCCGCCTCCCAATGTGCTGGGATTACAGGCAGGAGCCACCACACCCAGCCCTAAAAAAGTTTTTTAAAAGGAATCTGTCACTTTTACTATAAGTGATTCTATGAGTCATGTCTGCCAAAAATTAAAAATCTAACTTCACTGGTAAATGTGCATTTTTCTCTATTCTTGTCAGCAACTTGAAATAATCTAAGAAACTGACCAATATTTCTTACCGCACTGGTATTTCAGAGTAGGGGAGTAAGCAATGGGACTTGTTGAAATACTAGTGATGAAAAATAGCAACAAGGGGTCCCCATTGGTTCAGACAGACCACACTGCCTCTAAATTGTCATGACAGAGTGGCCAGTTGGTCAAAGGTTTGACACAGGAGAAATATCACATTGCAAGTTTCTAAGGACAGGACTGAGAGGCAGAAACAAGCTAACTTGACAGGATTAAAACATCAGAAAAAGAAGTTCACCATAGTTCCATCATTACTTCTCAAAACTACTGATAACTGAATAGCCTTCTTGTTCTACTTTTATGAGAATGACACTGCCATACAGCAATTCTTTTTAGCTTCAGAAGAAAGTTTTGTTTAAATAAGCATGATTCTTACAAAAAAATCATATTCAAAATGTTAAGAGAGTAACACACCTCCTAGAAAAAAATTTACTAAAGATTATTCATTAAAAAAAATCAATCCCCCAATTTACATCCCTTATACCTATAAAACAAATCTACACACAACTAAATAAAGCATAATTCTTACAAAGTTATATAGTTATTAGAAGTCAAGAGCAATATGCATGCCACTAATTTTGAAACAATGAGCAAATATGAAAACAATTATATTTTTAACCCTATTTAACCCTGAAATCTGACCAGCAAGCCAAAATACATAGACTAAGTTGGCTAATACCAATAACTTAATGCAATACTAGACAAAGTAAAATAGAATACACAAACAGTATAAAAATTAATGCAGAATTAAGACCAATGTGATAAGCACAGGTTCTTTAATTCATATATTTTATATTTTGAATTTATACATTTTTTTATAAAATATATTGATTATGTGGAAAAAAAGCCGTGTAAAATACTATGGGTGGCATAAAACAAATGAAGACTGTTATTTCCTAAATCCATAAAACACAGTTTATCACAGCATTTAAGAGATCTTTAATATGAACAAAACAATATATATATATGCATATATATATATAGATATATATATACACGTGTACCTCCATCCTTCTTCTCCAATTCGTCCCTAATTAAAGGGGAAGTAAGTATCACCTTCAAAGTTAGGGTGGGTTCTTTTGTATTCCGAATTATAATTGATGCCTCATTTACACATTGTTCCACTTGATATTTCTCTTCTGTGAGTTTCTGAAAGTCATCAAAATATCAAAAGCATCAAGTTAATTTGATTGAAATGTCAAAAAAATGAATGCTTGCAGTAAATTCTCAAAAGTTATTAACTATTAATATTACTGTGTTGAAACAGCAAATAAAGCATATAACTAACTATCTAGTTTGGGCATAACATTTCTCTCTCCTCCCAACTTATAAACATCACCATTCTTCAAAAAGCTACCACAATGTCATCCATATAATTATAAAACAATATTTAAAGCCATTATTTGTAATATTTGAAAGTAAAATGTCACAGTACCATTATATGATAAACGATAAATTACTGTTCTTGAAATTAAAATAGAGAACTATGATAAATTAATAAATAGCTGGGAATGTTCTCTAAAACAATAGCTTTTTGGATGGAACAGCCTAAATAGGAACGCCTACTTGCCAAGACTTATGAATATTACATTATGTAGATTTTTAAAGATTTTTAATATTACATTTATGTAGATTTTCATGCATTTCGAGAGAGCATGAATGAAAAAGGATCTCTGCACAGTCACTCGCCAGCAAAAAGATACTGAGTATAAACAAGTAACTTCTTCCTTCTCTGACAACATAGAGATCATTCCAGTGAGACCTGCCATTATGGGACAAGTCATCTGATATCTACAGGGAAACCCTACATTGCTTCTTTAAATATACAATTATAAACACACAATCTAGGGGCCTTCCACAAAATAAACGCCCAATTAGAATCATATAAGTTATATTTAGTATATTGCTATACATTAAATATATGATTTAGTAAGTTACACAGGGTCTATTTTTCTTGGTGATGAAATATAGTATCTATTACTTGACATAAAATAGCCAGTCTGAATGAAGACACTACTAGGTCTCTGCTCATCAGTGTGTATTAAAATAATTCAAAGTCATTTACATAAAAATAGCATTTTATCATCAAACAATCCCAAAAAAGCAGAAAAGATAAAACTCAGTATCCTAATTTTGAATAGAGGAAGCCAAGGAAGGGAAAGTCCACACAGTGGATGAAAGAACAAGAACCAGAATACTAAAAAAAACTACAGAAAACTGCTCACATTCATTTTGCCACCAAAAGAACATTAAAGATGTCTATCAAATAATAAATCAAACTAAAATTTTCAATTATGCATATAGACCACCAAAGACACATCCAAAGTAATAAACATATGAATATGCCTTTGGGGTTAGACTAATTTTAAGTGATTTCTGGTTTTAGTCATCCTTCTCCTCCTTTGTTCAAAGAAGTTCTAAAATCACCCTAGAAAAGAGTATGGAGAGAAAAGGTATGGTACCATCTCAATTAATTAAGCTATTAGATAACTGTAATTCTTACTAGGGTAAGTGCTCAACAAAAAGACGTTTAATCCATAAGAAAATAAGATCATATCAGAGATTGTTTTTCTACAGAAACATCAGGAAAAACTTGGGGGAGAGAGAATCAAATGTATAAGTCACACTTAAAGTAAGTTCCTGAAATATTATTAGTAACAATAATAATAATGCATGTTTCATGTGTGGATATATGTGTGTACATATAGATAACTTAATCTGAGATCAGTATATAATTATCATCTCTACTTTATAGGAAAATATACCTTTACTCAAATATAGATTCACTGCTTGATAACTCTATTGGCTGTGTTAAATCTAAATACACTTCTCATACTTTTAACTATTAGTCATATGAGTTCACGCTGCTTTTACCTTCTTCATGACAGCATTTCAAAGACCCAAAGATATTTATATCTTTTTTAGTCTTCTCATTTCTGGTCTAAAAAGCCTGAGTCTCCCCCAAATTTGAGATGGTTTGTACATTTTGCAGTCTCTACTGGGTCCCTCCCTCAAACACTTGCTAGCTGACAAGAACATTTTAAAACTGTAGTGCCCAAAAATTAAGACCCTCATCCAGGAAAGGAACAATGCAGAGTACACACAGTTATGAGCTGCAGAGAAAGCTCTATTAATGCCGACTGACATTTGGCCCAATCTTATGTATCTTTAAAACTGGAGAGATGCAAGAGATTTTTGGAATAAGGACTCTAATTTATTATAAGACTAGTTCTCAACCTTTTTTCCACCCTGAAACATCAAGGATGAGAATTATTACCACTCTTATAAGAAACAAGACTCACTACAGGAACAGAAAGGGTGAAATGGTTGAAAAAGCCTGTAATATATCTGACCTTTGATTATTAATTTATTATAGATCCAAGAGTAACAATGCTCACTACACTAAAAGTAGAAATACAGATTAAGTTCTAAACAATACAAATAATAATTGTAAATATTTGGAAACAAGAAGAATTTTATTACTATTCTAGTAAACTAAAAGATGCTAGCTAGCCAGAAACCCCACTACTGAGATTTCCATTTTATCAAGCTTTACTGTATGTTGCTTACCACTCTCCTTTCCCAAATGATCACAAAAGGTCTTTTAAAGAGAAAAAAGAAAGATATTTAACCCTACCAAAGACCAGAAAACATTTCTCCATCAAAACTGAAAGTGGAAAAGTCAAATGTATTCTACTACTTAGAAAACCAAACATTAGGATTTAAGACTGAGTGATAAAATAGTGCCCCAAAATTAATATAGGAAAGTGTGTCAACAAGTTACACAAATTTGAATGACAGGAATGGTAGATTAAAAAATCAGAGAGATGGTTCTGAGGGTCAATTGGTGAATATAAAAGAAAATGATTCAGTAACAAAGTTAATAAAAACAAACTTAAAATGTGTACTTCCTGGTGGGGGGGAAAGACCCTTTTTAGAAAATACACAAAATTAAAAAAACAATGAAAGAAAAAGGTGCATTCAATAACTCACAAGTCTGGACCTGTGAGTTGACATCAACTTCTGTGTCATGGATATGAAGACAAACTGCTATAAAATTATCAAAAAGTTGTAATCTAGTTAATTTCAGCTGTATCGGAAATTGAAAGAAAATAACAGCTTTCTAATCAGTGATGCAATCAGTTAGGGCAGGCTGGCAGGGCAGGTCCTTGAGTAACCAGAACCCTAGACCAGTTGCCTTCAGCCCTAAGGAGACTTCAGCCTTTAGAAGCATCCTCCAGGGAGCATGCCAACATTTAATTTTTCTAAATGCATCAAACGTGAAAAAGATTTGGAGACAAGGAATTAATAATGACTGTCAATTAACAGACAAAATGGGTGACAAATCAACTGAGTCTTCAATTTTGAAAGTATCATCTATGAAGGTCTTTAGTTATCTAGGCTCTTTTCAATCTTTCAGTTCTTTTCTGCATTACACCAACCCTTCCAAAAGTCTGATAATGCTGAGAGGCCTAATCTGAAAAAAATGAAGATCCTCAGCAGGATAAAACTGAAAAGTTTAAGGCTGTATCTGAATGGCCATCTTAATCTGGTAAATATATCTTGAGTACTAATCACCAAAAGTTAGTTTTAAATGTGATGGATTAGTCACTGACCCAAAGTAGCAGTATTTATTTGGTCAGGGCCTACCCTTACTATTACCAATCCTTGTCAATAAGTTCATTAAGGTCACTATCTATTTTCACCTTTTTACAATTTCACCTAGACGGTGCAGTTAAACTGTACTCACCTGAATCTGAATAGGAAGATTATCTTTGACTGTATTTAACAGGGTCTCTGTGGGTTTGTCTTTGCACATTAAAACCAGCTCCAAGTCCATATCATCTTTAATCAGCAAACCTTTTGCAACCAGGCCAATCCTCATTACACCACACAATGTCCGACCACCTTGATCCCTAAAAATAAAAGTCTGCATGATTACTTTTACAACCTATTTCCCAAGCTATAACTTATTCATCACTTGGCAACCTGGCTATCCACATGAATTGATAAGGGAGTATATAAATCCAGACATTCAAAAATCTTCAGAATTTTAGTCACAGGTTTAAGACTCATAAAGTATCTATCTTCCCCCAAGGATTCAACAGGGAGCGTTTTTCAAACTACAGATCTTTTAATTCTTTACTACATCTATATTGCTTAAGAAAACCCAAAATACTATATCCCCTTAAACATTTTTTCAAATTGCTTTTTAAACTTCCTTTTTTTTTAAAGTAGTAATTAAAGAATTCCTAAGAAACGTCAACACCAGGGTATACTGAGAAAGAACATCAGAGTAGAAACCTAAAAGACCTGAATTCTGCTCACAGTGGTGCCTTCTGGCTCAGTATCCACAACATTAAAATGGCTATTGGTCCCTCCTAGCTGTATCATTCTAGGAATACACAAAAGCTTATGGGGAAAGCAGAATACTATAATAACAGTACAGAGCTGAGGAAGGAAAGATCAGAACAAAGATAAACTGCCAGCAAATTCAGGAGTAGCTAATAGAGAAAGCACTCAAAGAACATCAAGTTGTGAATGGTGCATAAGAAAAATGTTCACCTATCCTTGATTTACTTCTAAAAGTTCTTACTGGTCCATTTCCCTTAATCACAAGTTAAAATATTAACTAAGCTTAGCAGTCATTCAACACGTAAGCGAATGTCTGAGTATAGAAAACATACTAAAGGCAATACAGCCTCTCCTACACCTGAGGCATATACTGTTCTTGAGCAAAAGCAGTAACAGTTTAAGTACCCTGACAAAAGAGGAAGAAAAAGTAACATCTAAAAACAAAGTGTACCACATATTCTCATTTAAACCTCACAATAAGCGTGCATTTGAAAGACAAGGAACGTGAACCTCAGAAAAGTTAATTATTCAAGTTCACAAAGAAAGTAAAATGGCAAAGCCTAAGTTCAAACCTAAGTTGGTTTGATAACAACACTCAGGTTCTTTATATTATCTGGTTGCTTCCCAAGTTCAGAAAAGGGAGAGGTCAAAATGAGAAATGTCAAGCAAGGCAATCTAAAGTTTGACTTCAGCAGAGTCTTGATTTGGCTAGATGAAAAAAGGTAATTCTAGTGGAGCAAAGAATCAGCAGAGTTAAGAATAAAATGAAGAAAGGAAAAGGGAGAGAAGCAAATTGTGGCAGTGGTAACTAGACAGGAAGTTATAAGCAATACACCATGATTTCAGAGCCTGACACACTTTAGAGAGTCAATAAACACTAAATCAATGAAAAACCATAAAGGTTGTACAAGTATAGAAATAAAAAGCATTTTAAAGCAAGTGACCCAAATGTAGGCAATTGATTGAGATTAAGAACAGAGTCATTCACCTTTCATTCTTTATCTTTGTCCTCTTATACTCTCCTTCTTCCAAATCTAATATGCTGTAATGGTTTCTAAATCCTACCCTCCCCCCGCCATAATCACCCTTCAAACCACTGCCTTTAAACCAGTTTCTTCAAGTTCTTATTATCTCTCATGTAGATTATTTCAATAAGCTCCTCCTCATTGGCTTTATTGACTAACCTCTGTAATCTCCAATGTACTATAGACAGAATACAGCAACTGGATAATTTTCCAAAGGCACTGCTTGGAAGGCACTCCACCTACTATTTTTCTTGGTGTCCCACTGAATACTTGGACACTTACCATACTGGAAGACAATTTTCACATCCAGGCTCTGCCACTTACTATGTGGCACTGGACAACTTACAAATTACTCGACTTCTTTGAGCCTGTTTCCTCATTTATAAAACAGGAATTATATCTTTCTCATAGAGTGGTACTAAGAATACAATTTAAGTAATGAACTTTAGCCAGAGCCCAAAAGATATTAATAGCTCAATACACAATAGCTATTATTACTTAAACAGTCCCTATACCTTCTCACATCAAGATTTGCTTGAAATTTATTTTTTTCTTCCACTTTCACCATCAGCCAAAACCCTACCCACCCATCTTCTGAGCCTATTCCAAATGCTAACCTCCTTCATAAAGCTTTTCCTGATTCCCAGAACCAGCATATCATCTCTCCTTGTTCTGTGCTTTCACATTTTAATCACAAGAAATTGAAGTAGAGATGCCAAGAAAAGTGGATGTGGGGTCAGACAGACTTGAATATGAATACTGGTTCCATCACACATACTTATTTACTCTTTGACCTTAAGTAAGTTAAAGTTCCTTAATAATTCTGAATCACTCTTTTTTTCATAAGCAAATTTGGAGCAGAAAAATTTTATTAATAAAATGGGGATGAAGAAAGGGTGATAATAATAATAGAGACTAGAGGATTTGTTGTAAGATGTGAAAAATAATGTAGAACAGTAGCTGGCACTCAATAAATAGTAGTTATTGTTAGCTAGCCATTATTAGCTCAAGTATAAATTCTAAATCATAATTATGATATACTTGGTCTTATCACCCCACATGTAGATGATAGCATAATTGAGCATACTAAGCTCTAATTCAAACAGCCCTAAATCTGAATTAAAAATATGGACATAGCAATTATTATAAAGTAACCCAATGTATTTGAATTCACTGTATATGAATTACTTAAAAAGAACTAATATTCATTCCCAACAATACAAATTGTGACATCTTGTACAACTTAATTTGACTTTTGAATCAGACTATAAAAAGGTAAAATAATAGATTAAAATAAGAGAGCATAGGTTAAAGCTGCCTAACAGTGCCTGGCAATAGGAAGTGCTTAATAAACATAAACTAAACCTTATCCATCTTTGTGACCTTTAGAGTGCTTAACAATACCAGGAGTGCAATACACGACTATTACCAGAGCACAACTCTGTTCTTGAAAGACATGCCATAGCCGGGCTCGGTGGCTCAGCCTGTAATCCCGCGCCTTGGGAGGCTGAAGTGAGTGGATTGCCTGAGCCCGCGGGTTCGAGACCCGTCTGGGCAGGCGAAACCTCATATCTACAATAAATCAAAAAAATTAGCCGGGTGTGGTAGCGCACCCCTGTAGTTCCAGCTACTCGGAAGGCTGAGGCGGAAGGATTCGCCGGAGCCCAGCAGGTCGAGGCTGCGGTGGCCGGAAGCGGCCACTGCACTCCAGTCTGGGCGACGGAGTGAGACGC
>CAUYQG010064802.1:0-17157 GCA_963574415.1 Tarsius wallacei | reverse complement strand
TAGTAGTAAATAGTTATAAGGAAATCAGGAAGAAAAACAGGATGTTCACAAATGTTTAACTTAAGAAAACACCATCTGTGGTTGAGATGTGTAGTAACTGCTGTCTAGTTCCTGTCTATTGATTTAAAACATGAATGGCATGGAGTCGGCAGGAAGGAAACTAGATAGTAATTGTTAAAGGTCAACTTTGTTGTGAATGAAAAAAGGACATATGTAGGCGTTTAGTTAGTAACATAGGAAACATTTTGTGGGTGCAGGGCTGGGTGGAAAAACTATATAAGCATGTGAGAGTTGAATAAAAATTGGCAGAGTCTTGAGCTCTACCCTAGAAGGAGACTCCTGTCGTTCTTCTTCACCGTTCCTGATTCTCCCGCCTCAGGCCCTGACTCTCTCCTGGAGCTGGACTCCGGCACCCAAGCAGGATTGAATGCTGACCAATAGGATCATGGCAGTTTATGAAAGGGAAAAAATTGAAGTAGAAGCAAAGGGAAAGGAAAACAAAAAGAATTTATGTGTTTTGGCTGGGTGTGGTGTCTCACGCTTGTAATCCCAGCACTTTGGGAAGCTGATACTGGAGGACTGCTTGAGGCCAAGAGTTTGAGACCAGCCCGGGCAACAGAGTGAGACCCTGTCTCTATAATGAATAAATACATACATATGTATATGCAGTGGAGCTGACTATCTTCCCTTTCAGGTGTGATTCTTCTTCTAGGAGAAGATAAGAATGCTGCTTCTACCCTGAAAACCCAACTCTCTAGTGCTGTAATGAAGGGTCTAAGTCATGACTCAAAGACCACGGTCCAGGTCGTGACTTCAGAACCAAGGATCCAGGTCATGACTCCAGGACCAAGGGTCCCAGTCATGACACCAAGGCCAAGGGTCTAGGTTGTGACTTCAAGACCAAGGGTCCAGTTCATGACTCCAAGACCAAGAATTAAACTTGAAAACTGGCCGGGCAGAGTGGCTCACATCTATAATCCCAGCACTTTGGGAGGCCAAGGTGAGAGGATTTCCTGAGCCCATGGGTTCAAGACCAGCCTGGTCAACTTGGCAAGACTTCATCTCTACAATAAATCAAAAAATTAGCCGGGCATAGTGGCACATGCCTATAGTTCCAGCTACTTGGAAGGCTGAGGCGGGAGGATCACCTGAGCCTAGCAGTTCAACGCTGTGATGGCTGTGAGTGTGCCACTGCAATCCAGCCTGGGCAACAGAGTGAGACTCCAACTCAAAAAAAAAAACAACTTGAAAATTGGTTATTATTCATAACTATATATGGCAAAGTCTATCTGCCAGTCATTATGTCTGTATGTGTATGTGTGTGTGTGTGTGTGTGTGTGTGACAGAGAGAGAGGGAGAGAGAGAGAGAGAGAGAATAATGGTATTCTTTATATTATTGAGTTTTTGTCTTTAGGTGTGTATTTGGGGAGAGTGTTTAATTTTTCTTTCCTTTTAGAGTGTACAGTCATCTCTGTTGCTTCTATTTTGTGAACAGACAGTCTTTTGCAGTAATTTTATACTACAAGGTCTCACAGCAGATGGATATCTGTTTTTAAGACTCCTCAAATTCTCTTTGAAATGATTTCTTTTATTCAGTATTTGTTTTCAACGTGCTCAACATTGTTCTAATCACTGCAGATTAATCAGACAGTGAACAAGACAAGCAGAGTTTCCTGCTCTGTTATAATAGAGTTTATATTATAATAGGATGGAGAAACAAGGAAACAGACAATAAGTAAAGCACATGATATATTGGATAGAAATAAATACCCTAGAGAAGTATAAACAATGGAAGGACATTAGTGAACATCTGTCTTTCTTTCTCTCTCTCTCTCTCTCTCACACACACACACACACACACACTCTCACACAGGCCTCTCACTCTGGGGATAGCAAGCCACCAATATATTGTAATAGCCTCACGGAGAGGGCTACGTGACAAAGAACTGACATCTCCAGCCAACAGTCAGCAGTGACCCAAAGCCTGCCAACAGTCACATGAGCTTGGCATCAGAGCTTCCCTCAGAAGGCCTTGGAACAACTACAGCTCCAGTTGATAAACTGATCACAATCTGGGCCCAGATGCCTGACCTATAAATCTATGTCTAAGTTTAGGAAACTTTGCTACATAGTAACAGATAATGAATACAGGGCTTGTTGGCCATTTAAAGCTGTTTGGCTCTTGCCTGGAGTAAAATGGAAAGCTGCTGAAGGGTTTTAAGAGAGAAGTGATATGATCCAGCAAGTTTTTTATTTTTATTTGTTTGTTTGTTTCTTTTAGAGACAAGGGCTTGCTGTGTTGCACAGGCTGGTCTTAAGCTCCTGGGCTCAAGCAATCCTCCTGCCTCAGCCTACCAAAGTGCTGGGATTACAGGCTTGAGCCACCACACCTGGCAAGTCTGGCCAGTTTTAACAGAACTGGCCTCTGTGAAAGTAGAGTGAAGGGGGCAAAGGCAGACACCGGAATAACAGGGAGTTGTTGTGAAAATGCAAACAATAATACACAGGCGGTGGTAGCTTGACCCGTGGTGGGAATAGAGGTAACAGTCAAGTCGTTAGTTTCTGAAAAGATTGATACCATACATATCTAAGGGAATTTACTCTTTGAGTGTGAGGTGATAGTGAAAGGAGAGAGTCTATCCATTTACTTTCTTAATTTTCTAATTGTTTTGAATGTCTGTTTTATTTATTCATTCAGTCAGCAAATATTTACTGAAAGCCTACTATGCTGCATGGTTTGTATGATGATGTCCCCTCCAAAATTTGTATTGAAGCTTAGTCCCCAATGCAACAGTATTAAGAGATGTGCTCTCTTTGGGAAGTGATTAAGTCTTGAATGGAATTCACTTGAAAATAGCTGAAGAGAGTATCATCTTGGCCTTCTGCTAGGTGAGACTAGAGCAATAAGGAGCCATCTTGGAAGCAAAGAGCAGCCCTTACCAAGTGCTAACACCAGCATCTTGGTCTTAGACTTCCCAGCCTCCATAACAGTGAGAAATACATTTCTAAGGCTTATAAATTAACCAGTTGGTGGTATTTTGTCGTAGCAGCCCAGACTAATATGCATGTCATATATAGTGTTTGCTTCTAAGTCAGTCTTAATCGTTAGTTTAGAGTTTTTTTTTCTAACTGTAATGGGAAGCCATTGGCATACTTTAAGCAGAGAAGAGACACATGATTTATGTTTTAGAAAAATTTATCTAGCTTCGTGTGGGGAATTGGCCTTATGGGAGCAAGTGAAGAAGCATGGAGACCAATTAGAAGAATGCTAGGGCGGGGCACAGTGTTGCTTGACTGTAGTCCCAGCTCTACAGGAGACTGAGGTGGGAGGACTGCTTGAACCTAGGAATTCGAGTTCAGCATGGACCACATAGCAAGAGCCTATCTCTTGAAAAAAGAGGAAGGAAGGAAGAAAGGAAGGAAGGGAGAGAGCGAGGGCAAAGGAAGGCAGAAGGAAGATAGAAGGAAGGAAAGAAAAGAGAAAGAAAGGGAGGAGGAAAAGGAAGAAAGAGAGGGAGGGAGGGAGGAAGGAAGGAAAGGAGTGAAGATATTAAAAGCCGGGCACACTGGCTCAAACCTATAATCCCAGCACTTTGAGAGGCTGAGGCGAGAGATCGCCAGAGCTCAGGGATTCGAGACCAGCTTGGGCAACTTGGTAAGGCCTCATCTCTACAATAAATCAAAAAATAAGCCAGGCGTGGTAGCACGTGTCTGTAGTTCCAGCTACTTGGAAGGCTGAGGTGGAGGGTCAAGGCTGCGGAGGCCATGAGCATGCCACTGCACTTCAGCCTAGGCAACAGAGTGGGACTCTGACTCATTAAAAGAACAAAAAAGATACTGAAAACCACTTTTCTTACTATCTGCGAAGGGATTTGCAACATGTAAAGGAAGCAGTCTAAAAAGAACCCTGAGGTATAGGAATGGAATGAAAAGTATCAGCATGAACCGAGTGTGGTGGCTCATGCCTGTAATCCCAGTATTTGGGGAGGCTGAGGTGAGAGGATTATCTGAGCCCACAGGTTTGAGATCAGCCTGGGCAACATGGCGAGATCTCGTCTCTATAATAAATCAAAAAAATTAGCCGGGCGTGGTGGCACACACCTGTAGTTCCAGCTGCTTGGAAGGCTGAAGCAGAAGGATTGCCTGAGCCCAAAATGTCAAGGCTGCAGTGCCTGGGAGCATGCCACTGCGCTCCAGTCTGGGCAACAGAGTGAGACTCCAACTCAAAAAAAAATAAAGTATCAGCATGAAATCAATTTTAACATGCCCAAATACACAAGCATACACATACACAAATAGAAATAGTGACAACTGTATGTGTGTATAGACATACACATGCATATTTTCCTAGCTCTCTCTAGGAAAAATTCTAGATGTAATGACACCCCATCAACAATAAATACACTGAGCATCCAGATCATTGTTTCCAAAAGCTATCCTCCATTAAGAAACCAAGGCTCCTTTAAGAAATGGCTAATTCTATAGCCGGGCTCGATGACTTAGTCTGTAATCCCAGCACTTTGGGAGGCTGAGGCGAGTAAATTGCCTGAGCCCAAGGTTTCAAGACCAATCCGAGCAACTTGACGAGACCTCATCTCTACAATAAATCAAAAATTAGCCGAGCATGGTAGAGCACTCCTGTAGTTCCAGCTACTTGGAAGACTGAGGTGGAAGGATCGCCTGAGCCCAGCAGGCCAAGGCTGTGGCGGCCATGGGCGTGCCACTGTACTCCAGCCAGCAGCCTGGGTGACAGAGTGGGACTCCAACTCAAAAAAAAAAAGATATATATATATATATATATATATACACATATATATATGCCTGGAGCATCTTGTTATTCCTAAAAGTCATGTTCAATGGTTGATGAGGGTGTGTCAGAAGCCAGAGATTGTTTTTTAAATTGCAGTTTGTTAAGTAGAAATCTGTTAAAACATAAAATTCATTGTAAGGAATAATAGTTTTAAAAGGACCTTCAGGGATGAAAACACTGGGATAATTTCTGGTTTAGGACATTTGCCTGATTACCCAATATTTTAGTCCTTGACTGTGGTTAATCCTTTAAATTTGGGGAAGTAATTTGTGCTAAACTCTATGGTCAGTTACCTGGTTACAAAGATAAACATACGACTCAAACCTTGCTCTCCAGCATTTCAAATTTGTGGAGCTGAGCATATAAACAAATTGTGAAATGACAACAATAAGCACTTTAATAATATAGATGCAGATATAGGCCTGCTGCAGTGGCTCATGTCTGTAATCCCAGCACTTTGGGAGGTCGTGGTGGGAGGATTACTTCAGCCCAGAAGTTCAAGACCAGCCAAGTAACTACAAAAAAAAAAAAAAAAATCAGAAAGATTAGCCAGTGTCCTGGCATGCGCCTAAAGTCCCAGCTACTCAGGAGGCTGGGATAGAAGGATTGCCTGAGCCCGGAGGTCGAGACTGTGGTGAGCCATGATCATGCTGCCACTGCACTCAGGCCTGGGTGAGAGTGAGACCCCCACTCAAAAAAAAAAATGCAGATTGTGCAAAATTACAAAGGAGAAGGAAAAGTATCCACCTAATTCTGCCTAGTGGATTTCTTTCAGGTTCTGCCACTGATACAACCAACATTTCTGGGCCTTGAGGAGGGGTAACACATATATTGCAATGCGGCTTTTCAACTGGTGTTTGAGGCACAGAGGAAAGTCCTGCCTTGGACACAGGGCACTGCTGTCCTTCAAAGTAGAATTTTGACATGGTAACTTCAGTTTCACATCATTAGTGAGTAAGTAGATGAGCTCTCAAGTTTTGTGCATGGGAAACAAATAGCTTTCATATAAAAAATAAAACAAATCATGAATGACCACTAAGGTTTGTTATTTGTTTATGACAAATAATAAAGTACATTTTATGATTACTTCATAATACCTCAATTTTATTCTCAATGACTAGCTTCAAAATAAATTACAAACTGTGATATACACAGTTGAGTATATTTCAAATTAAACATCTAAAAATGTTTTAACTCTATTTTACAAACCCCTATTGGGGTATATTAGGGCGCCAGAGTGTCTGGTGGACATTGTAAGCACTGGGTTCCAAATATGATGATTACATCCGCAGAGGGCATCTCTTCCCTTGTCCCTTCTTAACCCCGATGCCTTGCCTGAATCCTACTGCTAAAGGCCTCACTGTCTATGTTAACCCTTCCTGTCACCCAGGAAGCTGTAGGCCAGATGAAAAAAAGGAATGGAGGAGAAGGGATAGTGAAGAGAGGAGAGAGAAAAAAAAGAAAAGGAGAGAAAGGGCTGGGTCAGGGAGGAAAGGAAGGAAAAAAGAAAAGGAGAAGAAAGAAAAAGAAATTGGAGCCAAACATTTTTGAGCTAGAACACCAACTCTGCCATTATTTCCTTTTATTTTTAAATTTTAAAAAATTGATATGTACTATTTGTACATATTAGATTATTCTGGTACCGAAAAGAGTGAAATAATGTCTTTTGCAGCATCTTGGATGGAATCAGAGAGCATCATCCTAAGTGAACTAAGTCAGAAACAGAAATCCAAACACTGCCTGTTTTCACTTGTAAGTGGGAGCTAAACTAAGGATCCGCAAAGGCATAGAGAATGGTCCATAACAGACATTGGCGACTCAGAACGGGGACAGGGGAAGGGGTGGAGGGACAAAAAAGTACCTATTGGGTATAATGTGCACAGGTGAAGGTACTGGGTACACTTAAAGCCCAGATTCTCCACCACTGTACGATGCCACCATGTAATCAAAAACTACTTGTACCTCTGAAGCTGGTGAATGAAAGAAAGAAATATATACATACTTGTACATATTTATGGGATACATATGATTTTTAATTTTTTAAGGCTACATATGATGTTTTAAAACATGCATACAATGTTAGTTGTTTATTTCATCTCTGAGGGTCAGTTTCTCATCTGTAAAGTGGGGGTAATATTAACTTCCTATTCGGGCTGTTGTAGAGTGAAGAGCACATATGGATTATTTTGTTTAGTGCCTCACTCATAGTAGGTCCTTCAAAATAACTACAATTTATCATTCAGCCATGGTGACTCACACCTGTAATCCCAACACTTTGGGAGGTTGAGGTGAGAGTACTGCCAGAGTATTGTTCAAGACCAACCTGGGCAATTTGGCGAGACCTCATCTCTACAATAAATCAAAAAATTAGCCAGGTGTGGCGGTGTATACCTGTAGTCTCAGCCATTTGGGAGGCTGAGGTGGAAGGATCACCTGAGCCCAGCAGGTCAAGGCTGTGGTAGCCGTGAGTGTACTCCAGCCTGGACAACAGAGTGAGACTTGGACTCAAAACAACAACAACAACAAAAACTACTATTTACTAAGATCCTTATCTTTGTACAGTCCAGAAATATTAGCAGACAAAAAAAAGTCAGGCAAGCCTTCCAGATTAAAGAAAGCAACATATAAATACATAATGACGGAATTGTCAGCACATGTGACATGCAGCAGGCCCACCTGGATTCTTCTGCCTCTACCATTTACTGGTTATGAGACTTTAAATGGAATGATAATGTTATCAATTTATTTGAAAATTAAGTGAAATAATATGGAGAAAGCACTCAGCACAGTGTCTGCCACATACTGAGTGCTCAGGGGTTAACTGTTACTCTCTGTAGCCTGGGCACTCCATTTTTCAAAACACCTCATCAACTCCAAAAAGATGTTTAATATGTGAGTTTGCTTTTAACAGTTTCTGTAATCTTGAACCAATTGCTATATTTCTGAGCCTTCGTTTTCTTACTAAAAAAATTTTATAGAAAATAAAAAAGTAAGATAGATTTGATGATCCATAAAGCCACTTCAGAAATTAATCA
Organism: Tarsius wallacei; assembly: GCA_963574415.1. Classification (NCBI taxonomy): domain Eukaryota; kingdom Metazoa; phylum Chordata; class Mammalia; order Primates; family Tarsiidae; genus Tarsius; species Tarsius wallacei. The sequence goes on along the minus strand of CAUYQG010064802.1, from coordinate 9,312 downwards.
TACATATTACAAAGCCTTGTACAAACGTAAGGTGGCATTTGATGATGCCAAGTACTCATTTCATGAACCCCAGATACAAATGAGAAATCCTCTGCTTCCTACCCCTTGAATGTCCATGTTTCCTTGGGTTCCATTATCAAACTTCCTTTGACCTTGTTGAGCTGACACACTTTCCTTCTGTGATCTCAATTCACACAATTTATTAGTACCTATATGTGTATGATACTCAAATATCTACTTCCTGAGCTTATGTCTCTTCTGAGCTCCTGTTTCATATCCCCACTTGCATATCCCACATAAAATTAAACTTTTCCAAAATTAAATTCACTATTGCTGGGCGCAGTGGCTCATGCCTGTAATCCCAGCACTCTGGGAGGCAGAAGCTAGAGAACTGCCTGAGTCCACAGGTTCAAGACCAGCCTTAGCAACATGGCGAGACCTTGTCTCAACAATAAATCAAAAAATTATCCAGGCATGGTGGTGCACGCCTGTGGTTCTTAGCTATTTCGAAGGTGGAGGCAAAAGGATCACCTGATCCCAGCAGGTAGAGGCTTCGGTAACTGTGAGCATACCACTGCATTCTAGCCTGGGTGATAAAGTGAGACTCTGACTCAATAAATAAATAAATAAATAAATTCACTATCTTCTTTCTCACAATTCACTCCCTCCTCTCTCCCTAATTCAATCAACTTCAAATCCTGTCTAATTAGACACATGTCTGTCAAACACTCACTTTTCTACTTCCCATCACAGACCTAATTCAGACCACCACCATCTCACCTGAATTATTCAGCAGTCTCTTAGCTCACCTCCAGGCCTGTCCTGCACCCTTCAATCTATTCTATAGATCACAGACATTTTAAATAAACTCAGTCCCCAAGGCAGAGTTAGATGATCTTCCTTTTATTTGATAGCAATGTGTACTCACCCCTGTTACAGTAGTAATGATATTCTCCTACCCACACACCCCATACACATACGCCCTCATTTCATATATTCCACAAAGGCAGGAATGTTTTTATTTATTTTTATTTTTATTTTTTTATAGAGACAGGGTCTTGCCATCTTGCCCAGACTGGTCTCAAACTCCCAGGCTCAAGTGATCCTCCTGCATTGGCCTCCCAAAGTGCTGAGATTACAGCAAAAGCCTCCATCCAGCCAGCTCTTTTTTTTTAATCTTTGTATCCCTACCACCCAGCCTCATACACTGTAGCTCTTTTAATATTTAAATGAATGCAGACACTGACTGTGAGTGGAGCAGAACTTGAACTCAAATTACTAAATTTACTGACAAATTAAACTCTAATTTGTCCTAGCATCAATTCTTAAGGAAAACCAGTTTAGGGCACTCAAATATTTAATGGGGAATATAGAAAACTAAAATACATTGATGGTTTTAAAAACTGAAATAGCTTCAATACACTTTTTGAAAACACTACAAATAACCAAAGATAACAGTTTTGGGGTTTTTTTTTTTTTTTTTTTTTACTATTTTTATTTAGTTAGTTAGTTTCTTGTAGAGACAAGGTCTTGCTGTTGCCCAGGCTGGTCTTGAACTCCTGGCCTCAAGCGATTCTCCTTCCTCAGCCTCCTAAAGTATTGGGACAACAGGTTTCAGTCACCATGCCTGGCCTCAAAATTACAATTTTGCTTTTGCATTGCTGTAGTGGTTTTTACTGGTCCAGTTGACAATAAGATTCACAAGCCACATGGCAGAGAGGGAGAACAGGAGGACAAAAAGATAAAAGATAATTAGAGCATCTTTCCAGGATATCTGATTTCTGAATAATGAGATCCATAAAGAGAGCAAAGAAAATAAAGAAGAGGAAATTATTAAACAAATGATTCAAGAAAGTCTCCCAGAACTAAAGGACATGAGTTTCCAAATGCGAAGATTACACCGTGATACAAGGTGTCCAGCAGAGTAGGAAGGAAAAAAGTCATATAAAGGCATATCACTGAGAAACTTCAAGAACATCAGACACAGGAAAGAAAATTCTAAGAGCTTGTGGTGGGGAGGAGAGGGGAAAGCAGGCCACATCCCAAGAAGTATGAATCAGAAGGCACCAGATCTCTCAGCACTAAAAATGGTACCTGGAACACAGTGGAACAATCCCTTCAAATTTTAAGAATAAAATATTTCAAACCTAAAATGCCACACCCAGTCTAACCACAAATTAAGTGTGATGGTAGAATTAGGACATTTTCAGATGAGCAAGTCTCCAAGTTTGCCCTCAAGCAGTCTCTCAAGAAGCTACTGAAAAACATGCCCTGCCAGAACAAAAAGTAAACCAAGAAGGAGGAAGTCTCGCATTCAGGAGAAAGAATTCAGTCCAGGTGGAAGGTGAAGGAAATGTCCTGGATGATGTAACAGGAAACGCCAGGAAGGCAGCTGAGGGCAGATGGAGAGGATGAGGAATCCAGAGTGGAACAGCAGGAGGGAAGGTGTATTTCAAGATTACAGGGAAACTGAGAGGCCCCCTGGAGTGTTAGAATATATTAAAAGGAAATCAACAACACCTGGTGAAGCAACCCAGGATGACTCAGGTCACCAGGGGCACACGGAAAACTAAGCACATTTTTTAAAAAGCTGTAAAAATAACTACCCAGAAAACGAAGTTGTAGAAGAAAGTACTTATGATCATAATATACTACATGGGTCAGCTGTGAAAAATATTAAAATGGGCCAGGTGCGGTGGCTCACACATGTAGTCCCAGCACTTTGGGAGACCAAAGCAGGAGGATCTCTTGAACCCAGAGGTTCAAGACCAGCCTGGGCAGCACAGCAAGACCTGTTTCTACAAAAAAATCAAAAAATTAGCTGGGCATGATGGTGCATGCCTGTGGTCCCAGCTATTCAGGAGGCTGAGGAGGGAAGATCAAATGAGATCAGAAGACTGAGACTGCAGTGAACCGTGGCCATATAGCCTGTGCACTATAGCCTGGGCAAAAGAGTTACACTTGACTCAAAAAAAAAAAAAAAAAAAAAAATAGGCCAGGTGCGGTGGCTCAAGTCTGTAATCCCAGCACTTTGGGAGACTGAGGCAAGAGGATTGCCTCAGCTCAGGGGTTCAAGAACAGCCTGGGCAACTTGGCAAGACCTCATCTCTACAATAAAAAAGAGGGAGAGAGAGAAATAGTCATAATAAAAACTAAATACTGATTTGGCCAAATGAAGCTGTAGTTATACTGAGAAAAAAAGGTAACTGTTTAATGGAGTGGAAGGGCTGGAGTTAGAAATAAGGAATTAATCAATAGTACATGAATTGGAAAAAATTAGCATTAAGTGAGTGTTACTTAGAAATATGGCAGCAAATACCAGGAAAAAGAGCTGAAAGAGTTGAACATGGTTTTCTGTGGGGAATAATAATCAAGAAACAGAAGATTGCTGTTTCCAAATTATAAACTTTGCAAAATATTTGGCTTTTTATTTTATTTTTATTTTTGTTTGTTTTGAGTCACGATCTCACTCTGTCACCTACGCTTGAGGGCAATGGTGCAACCACTGCTCACCCACCACAGCTTTGAACCCCTGGGCTCAAGCGAACCTCCCACCTCAGCCTCCTAAGTATCTGGGACTATAGATGTGCATCATTATGCCTGGCTCTTGTGTGTGTGTGTGTGTGTGTGTTGGAGTCTCACTCTGTCACTCAGGCTGGAATGCAGAGGCACACATGACCACCGCAGTCTCAACCAGCTGGGCTCAGGTGATACTTCCTCAGCCTTCCAAGTAGCTGGAACCACAGGCATGTGCCACTATGTTCAGCTAATTTTTTGATTTACTGTAGAGATAGAGTCTCACCATGTTGCTCAGACTGGTCTCGAACCCCTGAGCTCAGGCAATCCTCTCGACTCCACCTCCCAAAGTGCTGGGATTACAGATGTAAACCATCACCCCCAGCACTTTTTTTTTTTTTAAGAGGGGAGGTCTCACTAAGTTGCCCAGGCTGGTCTGGAACTCCGTGGCTCAAGCAATCTTCCTGCCTCAGCCTCCCAAAGTGCCAAGATTAAGGCATGAGCCACCATGCTCAGCTCATTTGACTTTTTAAACTTTGCATGTGCATAACTTTGAAAATAAAAATGTAGTTTAAATAGCAGGAAAATTAATGACTACCTCACCTTCAGAAATTAAGTTTGATTTTAAAATAATGACAAATAACATCTTAGATGGTTGACCTAAGAAAATAAATATTGAACACGTTTACACATGTGTGACTTCCTGCTGGCACATGCTAAGGGTGAAAATCCATAGCATTACTATTGGGATACTCTCTGAGATGTGATGTGTTCTCCTTGAACACTATCATTGTCTAACTATTCTGCCAAAATTAAATGGAGTTGACAGCTGCAGTGTCCTATTTGGCACCCAGCAATCCACCTCTTGGGCTGATAAACAATTCCATTTAGGTGTGAGCAGGGGATGAAAACAGTGTCTTCATCATTCATTGTCATCATGATAGGTTTGTCACAATCAGTTCAATTTGATCTCACACTTACAGTAATGAGAACTAACACAATGCTGGCACTTAGTTAACTCTTCTTTAAATGCAAAACAAAATAAAATTTGGGGCCAGGCATGGTGGCTCACACCTGTAATCCCAGCATTCTGGGAGGCCGAGACGGGAGGATTGCTTGAGACCAGGAGTTCGAGACCAGCCTAAGCAACACAGAGAGACTGCATCTCTACAAAAATAAAAATAAAAAACATAGCTGGGCATGGTGGTGCATGTCTGCAATCCCAGCTACTTAGGAAGCTGAGGCAGAAGCTGAGCCCAGGGGGTCAAGGCTGCAGTGAGCGTGACTGTGCCCCTGCACTCCAACCTGGGTGACAGAGTAAGACCCTGACTCAAAAAAAAAAAAATAGCACTATAAGAGTCATGGATATTTTCATGAAAACTTTCTGTTGTACCATACTGGTTAAGATTTAAATACTTGCAAATAGATATTCTGGGGACATCATCAATGTTAAAGCTCTTAGAACTCAAAAGATCTACTGCTAAGTTTTTAATAATTGGTGTTTTATACAGATGACATAGTCATATAAATTTGTCAACACACTACACAGAAGGGAGATGTATGGCTTCTTTCTGTCTTTTTTTTCTTCAGTGTATTCTTATGTGGCTGTGGTAATTCACCCACAGCAAATAGGAAACCTTGGATACAACAACAAAACACAAAAAGCTATCTATTTCCTTTCATAGTTCAAGGCCACTCATATATCATTCAACCTACAAAAATAAATCACTCATTTTATATTTTTATTTGCATTCATCTGTAATCACTAGGCAATGAACTAATGAATTAGGGCCTATTAAGACAGGACAGCTTCCTAGGTGTCAGGTATTTAACTTTTTGGTCGAGAAAGGAATGATCTTCTAAAGCGAGATCCCAGGTCATTATTGGTATATCCACCAAGTTCTTAATTATCTGTACTGATAAATGGAAGTTGTTTGCAGATCTGAAATAAAGACTAGAGTTCCACTGTGTTGTTTTATGTCAATGAACAACTGAACCTCTTAAGTTTCTACTGAGGGACTAGATGGAGAATTTTAAATCTTCCATGTAACACCCGTGGAAGAATATACCAGATATTATAACTATGGTTACCTCTAGGGGGAGAATTTGATAGGTGAGGGTTAAGTGATAAAGGGATTTCTGGTTACTACATAACTTTTAGATTTTGTTCCATAGGCATATATTGCCATTTTTTAAAAGGTAACTTTTTAAGATGTTGTATATGAGGATTTATCTATAGTCTTATAATCTTCGTATAATTGCCCTTAGACATCAGCACTACCTGTTAGCACAGCAACTACAATAGTTTCTGTTCAAGAACATTGTTGAAACTGAGGTTCTACATGTCTACGTTTCATGACTTTTCTTAAGAGCATAGCGCAGCTTCTCCATAACTTCCTTTGGTGTGTGTGCGTGTGTGTGTGTGTGTGTGTGTGTGTGTGTGTGTGTGTGTGTGTTCACAGCTGAGAGCTGAGTTGTTATGCTTCCTAAAAATCCTTCTAGTTTCATTTCTTTAGTGCATATCAGGAAAGAACAGTGTCCACTAGCCCTCAAGTAAAAGAAAGGAAATGCAGAGAGTGGGAATACACTTAAACGGAGCTGAAGGGCGTAACATAAGTAGAAACTGGCATCCTTGGAAAGCCTGAAGTTGTATTTCTAGTTGCCACAGGTGTCTAAAATAAAAATTAACTTGTACTTATTCATGTATTGATAAATACATTGTTTTTACTTGACCAGCACAAAACTGCTAGCATTGCCCCTTCCACCACTTCTGCAGTGCCTACCCCCTTTATTGACCTGTATTTATTTATTTATTTGTTCGTTTGTTTATTTTATTTATTGTTTTGAGTTGGAGTCTCACTCTGTCACCCAGTCTGGAGTGCACTGGCACGCTCACAGTCACAGCCTCGACCTGCTGGGTTCAGGTGATCCTTCCACCTCAGCCTTCCAAGTAGCTGGAACCACAGGTATGCTCCACCATACCGGATATATATATATATATATATTTTTTTTTTTTTTTTTATTGTAGAGACAGGTCTCATAATGCTGCTCAGACTGGTCTTGAACCCCTAAACTCAGGCAATCCTCTTGCCTCTGCCTCCCAAAGTGCTGAGATTACAGACATGAGCAACTGCACCTGGCTGACCTGTATTTAAATAAGCTACTCTTTTAAGCCTTAGGGCAAAGGTCCCCAACCACAGGTCCGAGGTTGTTAAGAATCAGGCTCACAGTAGGAGGTGAGTGGTGGGAGATGGCACTCCATCTTCTGTCAGATCAGCAGAGGCATTCGATTCTCATAGGAGCGAGCGGGAACCCTATTGTGAACTGCATGAGTGAGGGATCTAGGTTGCACACTCCTTATGAGAATCTAATGCCTGATGATTCCCCCACCCCAGTCTGTGGAAAAATTGTCTTCCACAAAACCAGTCTCTGATGCCAAAAAGTTTGGGGACTGCTACCTTGGGGTAAGAGAATGTGAGCTGTGAATCCTACTAATACAATTTGTATTCCTTTCACACAGAATTCCAATGTTCTAAAAACTTTACAGTCTCAATACTATCTTAAACTAATTCTAAAAAAGATAGAAACATTAACTGAAATTGACACTAGTCCTTCAATTTTCAACTAAGTTTGTATAAATCAGACTGTGTTTATGTGATTCCTAGCAGCTAGCTGAAAACTTTAATAATAGAAAGCTAGTTATCTGGTATCAAATAATCATTGTTACTAAAGTATTATTATTATTTTTATTTTAAAGATATGGGGTACAATTCAGGGTTAGGTATACAAATGGGCATTGTACAGGTAAAGTTTGGGTCTCACTTTGGTCCCCATGTCACTTGGTTTGAGATCAGATACCCTTATTGATGAAATATGCTCTTTCTCACCCCCACCCTGGCAGTTTCACACTACTGCCAATCCCTTTTTATAGTCTCATGACAATTTTTCAGGGTCTGCTTATGAGTGAGAACATGTGGTACTCAGTTCTTTGTTTCTGTGATAGATCACTGAGTATTACAGACTCTAAGTCCGTCCAAGTTGCTGTGATGTTACTGAATTTTAATGAGTTTTTTGGTTTCTCATGTTTGATGATTTTGTTTTGTTATGTTTTGTTTTCTTGAGACAGGGTCTCACCCTGTTGCCCAGGCTGGAGTGCAGTGGCATGATCACAGCTTACCATAGCCTTAAACTCCTGAACTTAGCTGAGACCATAGAGCTTGCCTCCACACCCGAATAATATATATATACATATATTTTTTTTTTTTTAGAGAAGAAGTCTCTGTGTTGCCCAGACTAGTCTCCAACTCCTGGGCTAAAGCAATCCTCCTGCCGAGGCCTCTCAAAGTGCTGGAAGTACAGGTCTGAGCCAACATACCTGGTCTGTTTTAAAATATATTACCATTGGAGACTACGAAAGATGGGAAAGTAGGAGGTGAGTGAAATATGAAATACTATCTATTGGTAACTATGTGCACTTTATGATACATAATGATGGGTATACTAAAAGCCCAGACATCGCCACTACGTAATATGTACATGTAGTACAGATGCACTTGTATCCCTAAATCTAAAAAATTAAAATATATACATTAACCGGTTAATTCAGGGAGCTCAAATTTGTGTGTACATCTAAGATTTTGAATATCTATATATATATTCAAAATATATTTTTCTGAGTTGGACCCTCACTCTGTCACCCAGGCTGAAGTGCAATGGCACGCTCACGGCCACCACAGCCTCGACCTGCTGGGATCATGCGATTTTTCCACCTCAACCTTACAAGTAGCTGGAACCACAGGCATGCACCACCATGCTAATTTTTTTATTTATTGTAAAGATGAGGTCTAACCAAGTTGCCCAGGCTGGTTTCGACCCCCTGGGCTCAGGCAATCCTCTTGCCTCAGCCTTCCAAAGTGCTGGGATTACAGGCTTGAGCCACTGCGCCTGGTCTTTGAATATATATTCAAATAAACTTAATTATATGTAAAAAAAAAAAGCATGAAGCATAGCTAGATTACAAATATACTTAAACATATTGATTAAACATACATATTTGGGTGGGGTGAATAAATCAGAGTTTTTTTTGATGTGTTATAACCTTGAATAAATCTATCTTCAATATATTTTCCAGGAAAACAGAACTACTTTATCTATAAACTTTTAAATCAAGAGCACTGTGGAAACACACGATGTGATTCCCGAGTTATGTAACTATGATTACAAGTAGTAGCATTTCTGTCTCTCATCCAGATCTGGAAGGAACACTCACCTCCCATTTATTCCATGAATCCGACGTGGGTACCTTGAGCCTCCAGGGCCAATTTACTCCCAGGGTGTGTGCATTGGTTGCCTGGGTTCTTCCTTTCCGTTTTTGAGGCTTCAAGAACGTCATCTTTCTCTTCCCCTATTGGCTTCTCTGTTCTGTCTGTGTTCACCCCAACAGTAGAGGACTTGTGTTTGTTGTTTCTGGCCTAGCACAGACTCACCAGGGGTCCCTTATTCTTCCCGTGGCTCGTCTCAAGTCCTATTCCCTTTCATCATCCCTCCAGGTTCAAGAGCTGGCTTTCCTATTCTGGTTCATGCCTGAGGCAAAGCAGCTGTCATTTAAAGATAAGAGCAGAGAATAGAGATAGCAAACAGACATAAAGAATAACATAGGAAGCCGGGCTCGGTGGCTCAGCCTGTAATCCCGCGCCTTTGGGAGGCTGAGGTGAGTGGATTGCCTGAGCCCGCGGGTTCGAGACCCGCCTGGGCAAGCGAGACCTCATCTCTACAATAAATCAAAAAATTAGCCGG
>CAUYQG010064798.1:0-22000 GCA_963574415.1 Tarsius wallacei | reverse complement strand
CTCACTAATCATCAAAGAAATACGAATTAATACTACACTGAGATACCACCTAACTCCAGTCAGGATGGCCATAATCAATAACTCAAAAAACAACAGATGCTGGAGAGGATGCAGGGAAAAGGGAACACTTCTACACTGTTGTTGGGAGTGTAAACTAATACAACCTCGGTGGAAAACAGTGTGGCTGTTGCTAAAAGATATAAAAATCGACCTTCCAAATGATCCAGCAATCCTCCTTCTGGCAATATACCCGGAGGAACTCAAATTATTTTACCAAAAATATACCTACGCATAAATATTTATTGCAGCACTATTCACGATAGCAAAAACATAGAACCAACCATGCTGTCCATCAAAGTTAGACTGGATTTAAAAAAATTGGCACATATATACAATGTATTATTATGTAGTCATAAACAAGGGCACACTTATGGACTTCACAGCAACTTGGATGGATTTAGTCTATGCTAATCAGTGATCTCTCACAGAAACAAGAACTGAATACATTTTCTCACTCATAAGCAGACCCTGAACAATTATCTTAATACTATAAGAAAGGGATTGGCAGTAGTGGGAAACTGCCAGGAGAGGGAGTGGGGGGTGGCACACTTTATCAATAAAAGTACCTGATCTCAAACCAGGTGACATGAAGACAAAAGTGAGGCCCAAACTTTACCTGTACAATGACCATTTGTATACCTAATCCTGAATTGTACCCCACATCTTTAAAACAAAAATTTTAAAAAAGTAAAAATGAAAAGAATAATAAAGTGTACAGGAGGATATATGTAGGCTATATGAAAATACTATGTCATTTTGTATAAGGATTGGCACATCTGTGGATTTGGGTATCTGTGGAAGTCCTTCAACTAATCCCCTGTGGATATTGAGGAATGACTATATCTACTTTTATTTATTTATTAAATGTATTCTTTTAATTGACAGATAACATTGTTATTATTTCTTAAACATGGTGTTCCAAGGTACATATACATTATGAATTGGTTGAATTTAGCTAATTAACTACTTTAGAATTTCTCGTAGGGCAGATCTACAAGTGATGAACTCCTTCAATTCTTGTGTATTTGGGAATTTCTTAATGTAACCTTCATTTGCAAAAGATAGTTTTGATGGAATCAAGTTTTTGCTTTCAGCAGTTTTGATATGTAATCCAATTGTCTTCTGTCCTCCATGATTTTTAAAACAAAATTGGCTGTTAATCCCACTAAGGGTCCCCTGTATGTGATGAATCACTTCTTTCTTGATGCTTTTGAGATTTCATTATTGTCTTCAAATTGACTATAATTGTATTGGTGTGGAACTCCTAGGATTTATTCTGCTTGGAGTTTGTCATGATTCTTGGATGTGTAGATTCATGTCTGTCATCAAATTTGGGGAGTTTCTGGCCACCATTTCTTTACAACTTTTTTACCTTTTTTCTTTCTTCTCTGAGTCTTTCATTATGCATATGTTGGCCCACTTAATGGTGTCTTTCATGTCTCTTAAGCTCTCCATTCACTTTCCTCTATCCATTTTTTCCTACTTAGATGGATAATATACCAGCTGAATTATTTCTTCTCTGCTCTTTCTTCTGCCTGCTCAAGTCTGTTATTTAACCATTTAAATAATTTGTCTCATTTTAAGTATTATAGTTTTCAGCTCTGGAATTTCTATTTCATTTATTTCAATATTTTCTATTTCTTTATTGATATTTTCTATTTGGTAGGACATTTTTATCCTTGTTTTCCTTAGTTTTAATTTTATTGTTTCCTTATGCTCTTTAAGCATATTTAAGTTTTAAAGTTTTGGTCTAATAAGGTCAATACCTAGACTTCTTCAGTGACAGTTTCTATTAATTTCTTTTCCCCTGTAAATGGGCCATACTTTCTTGTTTCTTTGCATGCCCTGCAAATTTTTGTTCAAAGCCAGACAGTTTGAATATTACAATGTGACAACTCTATAAGTCAGAATCTCCCTTTTCACTGAGGTTTGTTGTTACTGCTTTCTGTGAGCAGTTGTTGTTTACTTGTTTGGTGATGTATCTGGACTGTTTTTGTAAAGTCTGAATTTGTGTGTATGTGTATGTCTGTGTGTGTGGCCACTGAAATCTGTGTTCTGTTAGCTTAGTGGTCAGCTATTATTTTTATATCTTTTCCTTAAATACCTCAAGCTAAAAAAAGAAGACTTGAGAGAACAAGAAATAAATATTCTTCCAGTATTTTCAAATTGCTTTCTATTGAGACACTTCTTTAAGTGTTTACAACTTTGCCTTAGGCTTTAATTTCTCCTTGTGTGGAGCCTAAAGATCAGCTACAGATGTGAGCTTAGGTTTTTCTCAGTTTCTATCAGAACATACATCCAAGAAGATGCTGTACATAGCATCCTTGATTCTTCAGTATACGTGAGAACTTTTAAAAGCCTAAAGGTCTTTTTTATTCCCTCATATATCTCCTTTTCCAATCTCTTTATTCTCACACTTTTTAGTCTCAGTGTTGCTTGTCTTGACATTCCTTGTCCCAGGTTGCTACGTCTAATACTTATGTCTCTAATTGCTTCCAGCAAAAGCTTCTCAGGAAGCTGCCCCAGCCTACTAATGCTCCAAGTCAGGTTAAATAAAGGCAAACCCTGTTCTAGTTCTTCAGAGAGTCACCAGACAGGTCAAAATGGACAACAGTAATTCCTTGAGAATAATGCTTGTCTTGCTCCCTCTTAAACTGGCAACCTGAACCAGCAGTGTGGGCTGCTGTCCTCACCATCACCACTGACCTGAGAATTGGGTATGATAGGCAGTTTAAGTTGTCACAGTGCTCTCATACTACAAAGCAGCAGATTATTTTATCACCAAGCCTTTCCCTGGTTGTCATAAGTTTTTGAGTGAATTCTAGATTTCTGTAGAAGTTGATTCTGAGTTTTTGCCAGCTCATTAGTTGCTTTTGTTGAGGGATGGAGTCCTGGATTTTTCAACCTTGTGATTTTTAGTGTAGCTTTAGGTCTTTTTCTTTTATTAGTGTTCTTTACTGTCATCATCCATAAATGTGGACATCCCAGCCCATGTGTCCTCATTCTATGAGCATTCTTGCAAACAGTGACATTCTGCTATCCTGGGGGATTAGGGACAAACACCTGGGAGGATGAACTGTGAGGAGACCCACACAGTCCTGGAAGTAGATTCAGGACCATTATACAGACAATTCTATGGGTCCAGTTGCAAGATCATGGTCTAGAGAAAAGGGCACTCATTCCAGTTGAAAATGTCCCCTTGGTACTGTGGACTTCTTGATGGGTGGTCATTGGCAGAGAAAGGCCTGTCTTTCCTAAATCTAAGGGTGGGATAGGATGTTCACATTTGTGCATACAAGAACCCTCATGGTGTGGGAGAGAGCTGTAGTGAGAGGACCAGGGAGTGGACTCACTACCTCTGTGTCACCATGTTCCCTCCAGAGCCAAGAGGGGGTCTGAAAAGTCTCAATTTGAACACGGTCTTCTAAGTTTTTATGAAGGTGTAGTAGTCATTGCAGCAGAATGGGGCATGTTTTATTTAACAATCTTTGAAGTTGATTTATAGCTTTCAAAAATTTAGACACATGAGGAGCTCGTGTTTGTGTTCTTGCTCCAGGTACTGCCAATGGAGTTGGACTATGCAGCAACACTCTGTCTTGCCCTGTCTGAAGTTTGAGGCTGTTGGTCTCTTACTCTTTCTTGCTCTACTTCACTAAGCATCAGAGACATCACACTCTTTCAAGTTTCCTCCTGTCTCACTGGTAACTTTTCTAATTTTCCTTTATTTCTCTTTCTTTTCCTCACAAAGTAAATTGAAGCGTTACAGAGCTCAAGACTTGGTCCTCATGATACTTCCTTGGATGTCAAAAACATCTTCACTCTCTCCAGTAGATACCTACTTCATCTAGTTAACTTCATCTAGTAGACATCTACCTCACCTCATCCATCCTCTCAGTTACTCAGGCTTAAAACATTATCCTTGACTTCTCCCCTACTCATGTATACCATATCCAGTCATTCAGGGAATTATCTTACCTCTACCCTGAAGATATTATATTTTGTATTTATCACTACTCATGACTTCCCACTGCCTTTATTCTGGTCAAAGGTGCTACAGTCATGGTTCATCTGATTGCTGCTAGAGCCTCCTGAATGGGTTTTCAGGTTTTACCCTTGCCTATGCTAGTTAGTGTGATTCTTATAAAACAAAGGTGAGATTGTGCTTTTCTTCTCCTAAAAAGTCTTCAGTGGTTCCCAATTTAATTTAGAGTGGAAGATAAAGCCCTTCCAGATGTCAAGCAGTGAGCACATCACCCAATTCTGGCCACTGACACCCATTTATGTGACAGTGATTCAGACTTTGGGGATGATAGCTTCTCTCCTGAGTGTGGACTTGAGCTAGGAGAGTGAATGCCTGGATTTGGAGTAAGCTGTTCAGCAGGTGGAGTGGGCTGGCCCAAGAGGAAAACCCCAAGAGGGCTGAGAAATGAAGAGATGTCTTTTGAACTCTGAAGCTATACCATGGGCCAATAAGTAACCTACTTGACTTAAAGCAGATGAGGTTGTACTCTCTATCTCCTGCAACTAAGGGTCTTAACTACAGAAGAGGCGAAGAAAGAGTCAGAAATTCACATTAACTGAGTATTTCCTTCAAGTCGGGTACCATGCTAGATGAGTTACACTAATGAGCTTACTATGTTCAATTCTTTCTTCTCTTATTTGTTGATAGTTTTAACCAATGTCTCTTACCTATAATATCTTTCAATTCTTCTCTGAAAAGTACTTTAAAACACCTGATCAAAACTCTTTCATCATATTTACTTTGTCTCCCATTAATATATTTGTAAATAGTTATTTCATGCCATTTCTTAGTCGTTCATACATTTTTGTGTGTGTGTCAGTAAGAGTGTTTTCTATTTAGACTAGAAACTTTCTAGCAGCAAAGGCAATATCTTTTACTTTTTCTTTGTCTCCTCTCAGCATTTAGTTCCATTATTTGTTGTGTCTAATGGACTTTCTATAAATATTATTTATAGTAGTTTAAAAATATTATTTGCCACAGGACACTACATTATTTATGGTGGTTTTAAAATGATTTGTTTATAATAAACCATCTAAGAAAGCATGTGCATATTTTATACTTTTAGAAATTTAGACAAGAACATGCAAAGTGCTTAGATTAGTGCTAGGTACACTATTAAATGCTCAATTAATGGTATTATTATCATCTGAGAACTCTCTCACATTAGCACATTTTGTTTGTCTTTTAATGCATAATTCTATCTTAGGATATGGTCGTTTAGTTCTATATCTTACTCCCTTTAATATATGACAAACCCCTTGATGCTTGGTCATTTATGTTGTAGATATTTGTGGGAGCACACTGTGTAGAAAAGTGGAAATAACATGAGTTTAGAATCAGACTGGACTGAATTAGTCCTGAAACCACCATAGTAGCTATAAAATCACAGCTTCATCATTTCATCCCATGCTGAGCTTCAGTTTGACCCTTCTGTAAAATAAATATTCACCTAACTCTCAGAATACTTGTGAGCAAGTGATGAGGTATTTTAAATAACACAGTGTCTATTATATAAATGGTAACTCAGAAGTTAATATTTCTTTTCCCATGGTTCTCTGGGATGTTTTCCTCAGTCCAGTGTTTTCTTTAGTCTCAATAAATGCAGACTGAAAATACACCAGGCTGTGTATTCATTCCACTGGGGCTTCGGAACTATGTCTTCTTCCTGTGTGTATTGCCAATGCCCACCAGGGTGCATGGCAGCGAATAGATGCTCCCTAGATTCTTACTGATCCAAACCTCTTACACACCTTATGTCTATCTTTACCTGGAAATGGTCCTATGCTTGTCTGAAGGTTCATTCAGCTGCCATTGTTATTTTCACATAAAGTCATAAATATAGAGAAGAAATGTACACATAGATTCTGGGACAAAATGAGAATTATGGATCTTTAAAACTCTGAACACTCTCTGGGTTTCATAACCATGTTTATGTTTTTTATTTTTATTTTTTTGTTTTCTTGCTTTTTTGTTAAAGCATGCACTTGAAGATGCTGATTTGTCTATTTTCTCACTCTGTTGCTTGAGTATTGAAGAACTCTTACATCACACAATATACAAGTGAATCCAACGCCCGGAGTGAAGCCCGGGCTCATGGGCTTGTCTGCGCCAAGTGCAATCTAGGCAGACTTTGTCTCCATTGTTTCTCTGTCGCATCTCACTCCTCAAGAGTCACTCTTGGCAGACATGGCAAACCATGCCAAAGTATATGGGTGTACAAAGAGGTGGAGGGCAGGTGCTCTGTTTGGCATCGGAATCTGCCAAATCGACTACAGTTTGCATTTCTGGCTCTTTCATCCACCCGGTTTCCAACTCCAGGCACTCTGTGGGTTTGGGTTTTCAATGAAGCCACATGTACATTTTTTTCCTGAATTTCCATTGAAGCTACTCGCATACATTTTTTTTTATCCTTATAGAATTGATTCCAGTATTTAACATATACTTAGACCGATGATTTACTCTTTTCAGACTCTGTGACTGTATGACATGAAATTGTTTTTCTATTCAACCTAGATTCTAGATTTCTAATTGATTATTCTTTGTTGTGAATCACTCAAAGGTCATGCCATTTACCTTTGAAAGAAATCAAAACTAGATCAATGGCATTCTAATTTGAAGTTAAACTAAGTTGCCTCAAATCTTTACTTATAATATGACAAATATTTGAAGAGCACATTTGACTTTCTTAAAGTCATTTTCCCTCTTCCACTTGATGTGGTATAAATAGCATTAGTTCCACTTGACAGAACAATTCGGGCATGTGTTTGCTTCCAGAATTACATACAAGATGTGTAAAAAAAGATGTCAAATAGAAAAGATGCCTTTATGGCATGGAGGTTCAGTATATCTCAATCTCAACTCAATAAGCATTTATCGTGCTCCTATGGGAAATAAAACACTGTGTGGATAAAAGGTAGTGTGTAATTAATCCTTGTTTTCAAGAAAAATAAGTGGTGTGTAGGAAAAATGGCAAACAAGACCTGAAAGGCAAGTCAACGCACACTGCAGATTCAGTGGAGACGACACTTTTTTTTTTTTTCATTTTAAAGATGTGGGGTACAATTCGGGACTAGGTCTACAAGTGGTCATTGTACAAGTAAAGATTCTGCCTCCCTTTAGCCCCTACTTTGATTGTGGAAGGCTTCCTGAAGGAAGTGTCACTTAACATGGGAGTTTATTGTTTTCTCATATCACCAGGTGCTGGTATACTTGAAAGTGGTGGTGAACTGTTCTACACTTACTCACCCATTTTATACCAGATAAGCCTTGTACCAATAGTGCTTCAGAAAATAAATATATTTTGATATTCATTGATTTAACAAACGTCTACTGAGCATCAACTAGGATATACCAGGACAGACTTGTTTTTTGTTATCAAGACACTGAGATTTACTGGTGGCTGCAGTCGGAAAGGAAATAAGAAAATATCAGGAGATAATAGGAGCAAGTGTTAAGATGAAGTCATGTAGAGGGATGAGATAGAAGACCCACAGTCCTGCCTCCTCCCTATTCCTGTCTAGGAACATAAAGATGTGGCTGTGGTCTGCCTCAAAACATTGAAAATAGGTTTTCAAGAGTTAGAAAATGATTGTGTTTGGTTTGCTATTGTTACTCTTTCCAAATGAAGGATGATTGTACTGCATTTCACATTAAATCGGGAATGGTAATGAGTGCCCCCTGATGTTTGCAACCATGATGCCCAAGCCTCTAGCTGTGGGATTTTCCACTCTCTCAATCTGACCCTGCATAACCATTCCCTGGATATCATCAGAGTAGTTCACAGAAGTTCATTTCCACCAAGACTTTTGAAAAACCATCTCTGGTGCAGTAATCCACTGTGTTCCTCTGTCTCCAATAAACTACAAAAATTGGGACACCTAATAAGAGCTTCTGACAGAATGAGTTGCTTTTCATGAGCTTAATAACTCTTGAAGTTGGAGCCTCAAAGGAAATGATAACATACAAACTTCTGGTTTTCTGTCCTGGGAAAACTGGATGGATATTGTCCCTCGGGCCTTCTATACCCACTCTTCACACCCGCCACCCTGCTTCCTCCTTGGACTTCAGGCTGGGTTCTGTGGATGGGAAGCCCTGCAGGATACAGGACCTCCTATATCCCAACCCATTCCCTAAGTGTCTCCTTACAGAGTTACTTTGGAAGAGGTATGCTTCTCTCAAAAGCTACAGCTCCTGTCGGGGCCTCCCCAGACAGCCCCTTCCCCCTACACTCTCCCTCCCTGCTTTGCCTGGGATATTCCAGGATTCCTTACTGATTCCCCCCACCCTGCTCGTACCTTTGCAGTGTTTTTATATAACACTCCTCACATTACCCGATTTGAGCGTGCCATCTGTTTCCCACCAGGATCCTGACTGATACACACAAAATCTAGATTAGTGAGTTGAGCTACTCATTTGTGCTAGAAATCAGAAATTTATTTTTTTTATCTCTACAAATCAGATTGTTGTTTACTTAGCATCATCAAACCTTTTTATTTGTCCTGGGAAACAGAGTTCAGTGACTATTTAGTTATAGGAGAAGATGATAATTTTATTTCAATTACAAAAGCATCATTCTGTAATACGGAGTGATGACCTATTTTTAGGTAGCTGATTGGGATGGGCTCAAACTCTATCAAACATACCTTTGAGTAAGTTAAATTGAAAAATAATCAGAGCAATACATTCACATATTTTCTTAGTTAGCAGTAGGTTCAGCTGAGAAAAGCGAAGACATAAAAGAACAGGGATTAATCAAGGTAGAAATGTGTCCCGCACTCACATGAAAATTAGAAGGATGGCAGTCCAGGGCAAATATGGCAGCTCTATTCCACAAAGCCCTCGGGGACACAGGCACTCTACCATTTCTCTGCCAGTGGGAAGGATAAGAGGCAAAGAAAAAGGGAGAGCAGCCATAAAAAAGAAGAAAATCCTGCCATTTACAAAAACATGGATGAACCTGAGGACATTACGTTAAGTGAAATAAGCCAGGCACAGAAAAACAATGGTGATACAATCTCACTCAAATGTGGAATATAAGACGGTTGAGCTCATAAAATTAGAGAGTAGAATGATGATAACTGAAAGCTGAATGGCTGGGAGGGGAAACAGAGGCAGAGTGGGCGGGGTGGAGGGGAGGAGATGTTGGGAAAAGGGTGCAGAGCTTCAATGAGAAGGAATTGGTTCAAGAGACTGCAGTTAATGACAATATGTTGTATTCTTGAAAAATGCTAAGACAGTGTATGTTAAGGGTTCCCATAGCACCAGGGATAACTATATGAGGTAATGCCACATTAATTTACTAGATTTAGTCACTCCACAATGAATATATGCTTGAAAAGTCATGCTGCCGGGCTAGGTGGCTCAGCCTGTCATCCCGCGCCTGGGGAGGCTGAGGTGAGTGGATTGCCTGAGCCCGCGAGTTCGAGACCCGCCTGGGCAGCTTGGCGAGACCTTATCTCTCCAATAAATTAGAAAATTAACCGGGCGTGGTAGCATGTGCCTGTAGTTCCAGCTACTTGGAAGGCTGAGTGGAAGGATCGCCGGAGCCCAGCAGGTCAAGGCTGCGGTGGCCGGGAGTGGCCACTGCACTCTAGTCTGGGCGACAGTGAGACTCCAACTCAAAAAAAAAAAAAGAGAGAAAGAAAGAAAAATCATGCTGGACACGATAAATACATAAAATTTTATCTGTCAACTTGAAATCTTTTTAAAAACAAAGGAAGAAGAAAGGAGAGTGTCTGTTTTAAGCCAACATGGCCAGAAGCTGCCCACCGTGCTCAGGCTTTAGTCTTGTTATTTCTTCCTTAATTGCAAATGAAGCTAAGAAATGCAGTTTTCATTTTGGACATCCACTTGCCTAGCTCCTACTACAGGACCAGGAGAACCGGAGGTGGTAAATCACATTTATTAAGAGTCAGATAAAAATATTTCAGGTTTTATGGGCCACGTGTTCCGTCTCTTTCTCCTCCCCTTTCTTTTCACCCCCTTTCTCCATCTCTTCCTTCTCCTTCTTTCTCCAACTCTTTAAAAATGAAAAAAAAAAACAAAAAACAAGGGGAGGGAGTGAGGGGGAACACTTCATCCGTAAGGGTACCTCATCTCCAACCAGGTGATGTGGGGGCCAAAGTGAGGCCCAAACTTTACCTGTACAATGACCATGTGTATACCTAACCCGGAGTTGTACCCCACATCTTAAAAATAAAAATGTAAACAACAAAAAAGAAAAAAAAATGGAAAAAACATTCTAAGCTCATGGGCCATTCAAACACTGGCTTCAATCCAGATCCGACTCACGGACCACAGATTGCTGACCTCAGTTTCCTCACTGGCAAAATGGGGAAAATATTAGTGCACACACACATTCAGCTCATATAAGGAACTTAGACTAGTGCCTTGCACTTTGGAAAGTCGTCGTCTGTGCTGTTGTGAGAAGACAGTCTGTGCATTTATCAAGTGAGCAAACTCTGAAGCCAGACGAGGTGGATTTGCATCCAGGCTCTACCTTTTCCCCTGATGTATTTCTCTGGGCAGGTTCTTTAATACTTCAGTCCCGCAGTTTCTTCATTTTTCTCTTAAAGTTATTGTGGAAACTAATGCACACAAGCATAAAAGCACTTAGAATAGTGCCTGGGATAGAGTAAATAGTCATTAAAGGTGAACTGTTAGTATTCTACTCTATGTTTTTATTTATAAATTTTAGAAAATATTTATTGACTCATCAACAAGAAAGATGAGGAATGATCATTTTTTTTTCTTTTCATTTTTTTCTTTTAAAGATGTGGGGTACCATTCAGGGTTAGGTGTACAAATGTTCATTATGCAGGTACCCTTGTGGATGAGATGACCACCTTTATCCTCTTCCTCTCTTCTCCCCTCTTTTCATCTCAATGTTTGATATATGAATATTTGCAGTTCTTCTGTTGGTTACCTTTGACATTTCCTTTAATGCACTTGAGCCATTTCTGTTCCGATTCCATCACCATCTGCTGTGACCCTACTTCAGAAGAGGACTATTTTCACCTCTACCCTTTCCTCTGTTTTCCTCACTTCCATGACCCACTTCCCATCAGTGGATGCTATTAGAATGAGGTTGTGTGTTTACATTTCATCCTACAATTACAACCAGGTCTTTCTTGCTTTGTGTATAGCCTGACTATAAAAGCTATTTTTATATTTATGCCATTATAACCTCACAGATTTACTATTTGTGTTATCATTTACTATATGTTGCTTACTGTTTAGGTCATTGTAACTTTACAAAAATGATGCTCTTGGCCAGACCAAGAGTCATTGTGTAAGAACTGTATATAGCCATCTGCGCAATGCCCCGACTCCTGGATCACCCTAAAGAGATTATTTCCTGTATCAAGGTCAAATTAATTCATTTCTCACATGCCTTTTTATTTCTTCAAGGGAAACTTGAAGAAATTAAAAGTTGAAATTGAAACAAACTAAGTGAAAACTTAAGTTGTTTTTTACTTTGACCACAGCTTTATATTTATATTTTTGGATTTTCTGGAATTTCTGTTTGCCTTTTCCCCACTTTATTACTTCCTCTTATCGCAAGACCCTCTTCTTCCCTCAGAGATTGCCCTTCTCCTGTTCCTTTTCCTAAAATCACGCCACTCATTCAGTCTGGCCCTTCTCCATCTCTCCCCACCCTTGAAATCTTTCTGTCACCTTGATTTCTAACTAAAACCTGTCTAAACATGTTTTATTTTCCCCTTATGCTTGAATAAAGTTTGGTTGGTACTAAAATTCTAGGTAAAAAAATATTTTTTCTCAAAGGTTTTAAAGTATTATTCTATTAACTTTTAGCAACAGTGTGATTAATGAGAAGTCTGGCACCATTGGTGTATCATTCCTTTACCGTTGACTTCCTTGTTTTTTTTCTTCCTGCTGGAGCTCTTGATGGTCTCAACTTTGATGATAATGAGTACAGACCCCACCATTTAGTTATTGAGCCACTTTGGGCCTTTGTAGTCTGGAAGTTCAACTTTTTCACTGTGGAAAATTCTTTTTGTTTTTTTCCTCCCTTCCATTTTCTCTGTTTTTCTAGATTTTTCTTTTTTGTTGTCACTGTTGGACATTGGGCCTATTATTCTCATCTTTTCTCTTATAGTCTTGGTATTTTGGGTCTTTTTATTTTACATAATAGAAAACTTGCTTTTTTATTGGTTTTTTTCTTTTTGCCTAGCCCAAGGTAGATTTAACTTTTAAATTGAAAAGTAAGTGATATTATCAGATAGGATCAACAAGTTCTGGAGATCTAGTGAACACTCTGTTGCCCAGGCTGGAGTGCAGTGGCACCTTCACAGCTCACTGAAGCCTCCACCTCCTGGGCTCAGGCGATCCTTCTGCCTCAGCCTCCTGAGTAGCTGGGATTACAGGTGCATACCACCAAACCCAACTAATTTTAATTTTTAAGTTTTTTTAAGAGACAAGGTCTTGCTATGTTGCCCAAGCTGGTGTCGAGCTCCTGGGCTCAAAGAATCCTCCTATCTTGGCCTCCCAAAGTGCTGGGATTATAGGTGTGAGCCACCATATCCAGCCTAATTTTGTTTTTTTAGTTTCCTTTTCAAACTTTAATTTTGGCAACTTTGTATTTAGCTTTTAAGAGATTCCTTTTTATTTTTCTGTTTAAAAATTTACATATGGCTTTTTTTTCTCATATGGGTGTAATATCTCACTTAATATTTTCAACTGTATTACTAGAGTTTTCACTTTTAAATTTCTATCATATTGCCTGAATTTCTCTATATCCTCTAGGGTCAGTTTTTCTACTAATATATCTGGTCTCTCTCTGTCATGGTGATCATTTTTTCATATCCCATGATCCACGTATGCTTTTTAGGTAGAAAGTGTAACTTTTCTTTGCTATTGTATATTTAGGGCTTTAAGAAAGTTTTATATCTCTCCCTAGAGCAGAAATTTTGTCTGACAATTCTATAGAGAGAGAGAAGAAAAGAGTTTAGTGACTTGGAATCTTTGCTTTCCAGTAAGCAGATAAGAAAGTGATCAAGCCAAGGACCCTGCCAAATGCTAGAATAAGAAAGGCTTTTCCCTGGAGGTGAAAACGCTTACATTAGAAGTCTTGGAACTTCCAACTCAGCTTATTTCAATGCTTTGGAGGAAAGCTGTCTTCCTTTGGCCTGCATGGACATTTCACATGCTTATATTTGGTGGGCATGGTTGGAGGCGATGCAGTAGAGATGAGGGCCGCTGGAACAGCCTTGTGATTACATCACCCCATCACTCAAAGACTCTCTGGAGTCTGCCAGGCAGACTGGCCCTCTCTTTCTTTCTTTCTCTTTTTTTTCTTTCTTTCTTTCTTTGATTTTTAATTTTAAAGATGTGGAGTGCAATTCAGGGTTAGGTATGCAAATGTTCATTATGAACCCTTGTTGATGAGGTTTGCCCCCCGCCCCCGGCAGGCCCTCAACTTCTAGTCTCTTAAGGGTAGATTCTAGGAAACAGCTTTTCCCTTTCGTCTCCTGCATTTCTCCCATTTGCTTTTCATCTTCTAGAAAGACGGTACAGTTATCTTGTGTTGACAATTATTGATGTAAGATTCTTTTCTTTTGATCAGTTTTAACTTTCATTTCAGTGGGGTATTGGGAAGGGTAAGCGGCAAATCCGTCTCATTTGATATCTAGAGCCCAAGGTAGATTTACCTTTTACATTGAAAAGTAAGTGATATTGTTAGACAGGATTAAAACGTTCTGGTGGTTACAGTTAATAATAATGAATACTTGAAAAAAATTTTTTAAAGTGATATTTTTCCTAGTTGTCACTTGTTTGGAAATTGAGGGTTATGTTATAATTATATGTATGGAGGAAGGATACTTCAAATTCTGTGACTGTTATATTTTAGCATCTCAGGTTTCTTATTAGCAGATGAGAATAATAATAATGACCATGATACATACCTTACAATCAAATGATAGAATATAATAATGACAATGTTACATACCTTACAATCAAATGATAGAATAAACATAAAGTGCTAAACATGGTTCTTGGCATATGTAAAACTTGGGAAAATATTAACTTTATTATTATCTGTTAAATCTTTTTTATTTTTAAAGTTATGTTTACGTTGACTACAAAATATTAATACTTTCAAGTATCAATTCTGATATTGATTAAGGGGCTCTTTCACTAGATGGGACAGCTATTGTATGGGACTTTAACAAGATTTGATCTATTTCACCAAGGATATAAGGCAGTCTCCAAGACTCTTGTTTAAATTATTATTTTAATATTTCTCTACATCTTAAAAAATATTAAGACTAATACTTTGTTACACAAACTCTGTATAAGTTTAGGGGCAAGCCAATGCTTCTTTTGTGATATCTTGCTCTTTATTAATAGACAGAACTACTTAGAATGCTTTGGGGACACATTAAAAGTCTACATAAAAGGAGTCTTAATAATTTTTGGTAATAACAAAAGTTCTGACTAAATTTAAATTGATTTTGTACCTTAGTATTAATAGCTGTACAGCTATTATATAGCTATTAATGATGATACAGCTATTATAATTATAGCTATTATAATAAATGAGGGAATTATTTTACTGGTTAAACATTACATTATCATCTGCATAAAATGATAATCTTTTTGCTGCTTGACAATACTTTATTAGCATATCCATACTGTCTATGCTAGCTGAGAATACCTTCCCCAAAGAATATAATATTTCCTAAAATATTAACACTTTCAAGTGAAAAGATAACTGGCTACTTAAAATACATTTGAAAGTATTTTAGGGATTTGGAGTCAGGACTTGAAAAGAGATATTTTTCACATCGGTAATTAAATAAGGTAATCCCATTTTCCCACTTTACGTCTTAGCTTGCTGAGCAGAATCTGTGTATC
This sequence comes from Tarsius wallacei, assembly GCA_963574415.1. NCBI lineage: Eukaryota > Metazoa > Chordata > Mammalia > Primates > Tarsiidae > Tarsius > Tarsius wallacei. Next base: position 7,041 of record CAUYQG010064798.1, on the reverse strand, counting down.
AGAAATTGTTGATTCATAGCGACTATTTTAGTCCTTTGCTGATACTTTTAATTCACTTACAAACGACTCTCTGTGTGAAAGGTCATAGCTGCTCTGTCCTTTACGGTCAGCGATGGTCCCACTGCGTGTGAGGGATTTGGTTTTCGGCCACGGAGACTTTGCTCCGAGGACTAATGGAACTTTTATAAAGCCAGCACGGTCCCCATCGTTTGTTCTTCGGGGAGATTTTATAATCAGGCTTTAATGATAGAAATGTCTATGGTTGGTACATTCAAGGACATCGTTCCCAGCTCTGTGAGTAAAAGATATGATCACCTCATATAAAGTAGGAAGGGAGATGAGAGCGTGAACCTGAACTGTGCCTCCGGGAGCAGTTCAAGGCACGGTGCTTTGTGAAATATGGTAGTAAAACCCAACTCTCCTGAAGCTTTATTGTCTGGCGGGTTAGTAATGACCTGGTTTATTTCTGTGTGCAGGGCACTGACTTCCCCTCCACACCCCTACCTCTGCCCTGGCTAAAGAGCCACCCTTCACGGCAGACTCTTTTTGAATCCTCCAGTCCCTTGTTTATGAGAAATACCTGTTTCCACATCCTGCTGACAAATGCCGCACCTGCTTGCTTCGTCAGTTCCAGAGCTTCGGAGCTGTTGACATTTTGAGTCATTCTATTTTGATGGCTATGGGCAATGTATTTCCAGATTGATACCTCATCCATATGTCTTTCCCCCACACAAAAATGAAAACATACATTGTTCTTCCATTTCACCCGTCACTTTATATGACACTCTGAAAGGTCAGCATCCAAAAGGATGATTGCCTTGTGTCATACGGTTGTGCAGTAGTGGCAGGGAAAAGTATCTTGTCGCAGGAGAGCAAGAGTGACATGAGGTGGATAAAACAGGCCACGAGTCCTGGGTTCCAGTGCTTTGCTACTCAAAGTGCAGTCTGTGGACCGGCAGCTTCGGCATCTTCTCAGAATCTCAGGTGCGACCCCAGACTTCCTGCATCAGAATCCACCTCACAGCAGGGACCCGGAGATGAGCGCACACTGAAGTTTAAAATGTGCCACCCTAGCTGACTGGCTCATGTAAGGTTGTTTCTGGAAATGTTACATCTGGAGAGAAACTTTACAGTACAATATACTACAATTCCTGTTCTCATCCTCCTAGTGGTCTGGAGCATCATAAACTACAATGTGTGTTGAATGAATAAACAAAAGACCTGAAGATCTCTATAATAATAGCTGTTGGTCTCCTAGACTGTCTTGCACCCTAGGGATGGGAGCTCTGTGAAATTCCATTTGAGACCCTCTTAGAGTCTTTTTCTTTCTTCTTGACTTCATTTTTGTTCTGGATTTCTCCCATGAATATTATCTATTTTTGGTTCCTTTGTGGCTCTAATTACAACACACTTTTTAATTGACAAATTGTCCATATGGATGGTGTACAGCATGATGTTTTGATGTATGTACACATTCACTTCTTGTGTGGTCAGGACACTTAAAAGCTACTGCCTTCGCAATTTTCAACTATACAACATATTGTTATTGATTATAGTTACCCTGATGTACCGTAGATATCTTGAACTTTCTCCTCTTGTCTAGCTGAAATCTTGTGTACTTTGACCAACATCTTCCCAATCCCTTCAACCCCTGGATACAGGAGATTTCTAAGCGAATACATGTCTTTGGAAAGCTGCTTCTTTAAATAAAAGAAGGGGGATACTCTTTGCAGCCTCACCCCTCCATTGAGCCCTGCAGTGGGGAGCTAGGAACCCTCGGGGCAGGGTCTGCTCTTTGTTGAGCAGTAGAGTTCTGGAAGCCTTGGGTCCCAGCGCAGAGCTGCAGCAACGGCTGGAAAAGCCAGGAAAATCTCAATCACCTAGTGAAGTGAATAGCACATACCAGCTCTATCTTATTTGTAGTAAAATCCTGACCATAGACTCTTTGAGAATAATTTAAAAATCTGGTCAAATTTCTAAATATTATGTAAACGCTTATATTGGTTATATAAATTGATGGGACACTGTATAGGGCCAGGCTGTTTTATTCTTGGAATGTGCCTTAGGTAGAAAACACACGTTTTTCTATGCTGTAAGGAATTCTGGAGGCTAGAACATGAAATGAGAATTCTAAATTCTAGTCTGAAATCTACCACCTCAAGGATATTAGCACCTCCAAAAAATGGCTTCGTTGTTATCCAAGGTCCCTGGAGAATTTCATTTAGAAAGTATTTTAAATGACAAGTGTGAAGATAGTCTCTCTCCTGGAGGACAATGCACCATTAAATTATTAATGCAACCAGTGGTTTTGATGGTGTTCTTCTAATAGTTAATATAGTAAGCCATTTGGTTCATGATGAAAGAACAAACTCTTAGTAGCAATTAAGATATGTCAATTCAGGTGTTAGTACTTTTCACAAATTCGTTAGTATAGATATGTTAGATGTTATATTCATTCGCTATTGCTGTTGTAACAAGTCCTCACAAATTTAGTGGCTTAAACCGACACAAATTTAGTTCTTGTAGTTCTGGAGGTCAGAAGCCTAGCCAGGTCAAAATCAAGTTGTTAGCAGTGTTGTGTTCCTTTCTATAGGCTCTTGGTGGGCTCTGTTTCCTTGTCTTTCCTGCTTCTGGAGGTTGCCCACACCCTTTGGCTCACAGCCTCTTCCTCCATCTTCAAAGCCAGCAAGGGTGGGTAGGGTCCTTTTGCATCACGCCACTCTGGCTTCCTCTCTTCCTCCTTCTTCCATGTATAGGAACCTTTGTAATTATGCTGGTCCTCCTGGATGATACAGGATAATCTCCCCATCTGAAGGTCAGTTGAATAGCAACCCTGATTCCCCTTTGCCATCCAAGGTAGTAACATAGTCACTGGTCCCGGTCCCTAGTAGAGCAAGGACAGCTTTCAGAGACTGTTAATCTGCTCACCACAAATAGGTGAGAAGAAAAAATCTCAAAGTCTTCGCATATTTTTAGACATCCTTAGATTCCTTTTGTTTCTTAAAAAGTTGAGCCTTATTATTTGCATGATTTTGACTCATAAGCGACTATATCATTCTGATGAAGGCCAGACTCATCTCTTTCTGTGTGTTTGATTTTGGGGTCTCCAAAGTAAGAGAAAAACCCCTGACTTTTGGGGGAGAATGGATTGAAAATTCATTTTTTTTTTTGGTAAATCTAAACTGTTCTGGTCAGCTGCACCTTTGTGATGTGTGCTACAGTGTGAAGTGGACTTTCCTTGTCTTCAGCATGATTTAGGGTAACTACCAATAGAATCCATTCCTTTATTTTTTACTTTTGGCCTCAGGACTCCAGGGCCATTTGATATTTTCAGTGGTGCCTATCTTAAACTCAGGAAAATGGCATAGAAACTAAGTTATTTTATGAAGTATTTCTCAGAACTTTCCCCTTCTCGTTGTATTCAAGGTTTACTCCAGAGCACTTTACAGTTTTGTTTTTTCTCACCACACAACTAAGCTGAGTTCAGTGACAACAGGCAAATCCATTTTAAGTTGAACTTTGGGAGAAAGTGGGGAACAAACAGCACCCTTCCTTGTGTAGAGAGTACTAGGGTGTGTCTTAAGAAAAGTAGAGTGTGTCTGGATAAGTTGGGTGGGGCAGGTGGGATGAAGACAGATAACAAAGGGAGAGGGGCTAGGTGCTGAAGAATGTTTAAATTATTTAATCATTTTATTTTTTACATGAGAGTTAGTGTGAATCATCCATCTCTTCTGTTCTGAGGTACACATGAAATCATGTCCAGGTGGCATCTCTGATCACCGGCACGCGATGAAAGCTTTGTGAATACACTTTCTGGAACATTGACATGTGACTGTTCTCTGCTGTATCCTTGTGGTCATAGAGCCACATTCATCTCTGTTTCCAGGTTAGGAACCATGCCCCTGGTAGGGGAGGATCAGAAGAAAGGGTGAGGATTTCTTTATTTGCTCATTTGAGTCAGAAACATATCTAAGCTTTGGAGCAAACCAACCACACATTGGTGAAATGTGCCAAGGTTTGAGGAACTTTCGTTCTGGTATTAAAGAGAATAGTTTTATGCTTTTTGGAGAGTCTGAAAGAATCTCACTCCTAGGAAAACGCTGTAAATCCTTCTTAGAGTTGAAGCTTGGAGTCTAACTGCATCGGCTCACCCTAGTTATATGCCAAAAGATGAGATGGCTTTTAAAAATCCGTTTTTGAGTTTCACAACAAATCTGCACTATTAACTTGCCTCTGCTTTGAGTTAGTATGCGTTAGAAGAAAGAAGACAAGAAGCCCTACAATCTTGTGTGTAAAACAAGTCTATTCCTTACTGCTGAACACTTTATAGCAAAATTAATACAGGGTTAAAGGCAAAGCAGCGTAACTTACAGAAAACAGCAGTGGTAAAACATTATTTGGCAAATTATTTAAAATGTTCCTAATGCCAATAGCATCGGGTGAGAAAACTTAATAGGCGTGGGAAGAGAAGAGCAATTAAAGGTGTCAAAAGATCCACAAAAACGAGTAACATCCAAATAACTAAAATAGAACTAGAAAAGAAGTGACAGAGGGAGGGAGAGACGACAGCTCGCAGCAGTATCCCCTGGAGCACCCCTGAGTGGCCGGGAAGGAGTGGTCCCAAGCCCAGCAGAGGGTGAGGCGGCAGTGCTACCGAGTGAACTGAGTTGTCCTTAGACCTGCGATCATGGACCTCAGCCCAGTGCCCCCCACTGCACTGCGTTCAAGTCACACGTCGTAAAATTCAAAATTTGTGTAGAGACAGGATTCCGCAAGGGCCCCCAAGATCTGTGCCCCTGGCTGCACGTGCCCTGCATGACCCTGGGACAGGGAATGGGATAGAGTCTACTATTATTGAATTTTGTTATACAGCACGCTCGGTTTTAAGAAGGAAGTTGCTCAAACAGTCCCATGACAAAGTGGCAAAAGATACGAATAGATACTTCTCAAAAGAAGACACACGAGCAGCCCACAGATACGTGAAAAAATGCTCAGCCTCACTAGTCATCAAAGAAATGCTACTTAAAACCACACTGAGATGCCACCTAACTCCTGTCAGGATGGCCGTCATCAATAACTCAAAAAACAACAGATGCTGGAGAGGATGCGGGGAAAAGGGAACACTTCGACTCTGTTGGTGGGCGTGTAAACTAGTACAGCCTCTGTGGAAAACAGCGTGGCGAGTGCTAATGGATCTAAAAACTGACCTTCCAGATGACTCCACAATCCCCCTACTGAGAATATTCCCAGAGGAACTCAAATCGCTCTATGAAAAAGATACCTGCACATGTATGTTTATTGCAGTGTTGTTCACAATAGCAAAAACGTGGAACCAACCAAAACTTTGATTTCAGACTTGTGAGACCCTTAAACAGAGAACCCAGCCACCTGGTCTTGAACTTCTGACCTAAAAAAATTGAGCTAATAAATATAAGTTGCTTAAAGCTGCTGAATGGATGGCAATTTGTTGTGTAGCAACAGAAAACAAATGCACTCTCTAAGCGGAGTTATAAAGAAATATCCCATAATGAGAAATCAGTGAAGTGTCTTTTCTTTCCTGGGCATTACTGTGGTGAGACTTCAGTTGGCCTTCCACATCCTTGGGTTCCACATCCGCGGATTCAGTCACCTGTGGATGGTTAAAACCTTCACAGATGCCCAGCGGGAACTGCAGCATGCTCCAAAGCTCCGCAAACCTCCACGCAGCTCTGTTGAGCTCTCAAAGCTACCCTTCTGCAACAGAAACAGCAATGGACCTATAACACCAAGAGCAGTGAGGGTCCTCAAAGAGTCCACATAGGGAGTCTCATCCCTTTGAACAGACCTTTTGGAGACTTATGAGAATTAAACGTTGGATTCACTGACCGCAGGTGTTCCTGCAGGGTGGAGCATACCCAGGAGGCCAAGATGCACCTCGTGGGAGTTGGAACCCTTCTCAGGCCCTGAGTTTGCTTCTCTCCCCTGCCTGCTTCATTCAAAATTACTGAAGAAACAGAAGTTCTTTTTCTTCGCTACACACTTAGTTATCTGTGAACCTAGAACTTTGCTACACACTTTGGTAATCTGTGAACCTAGAACTTAAAACAATTCCTATGTACCACTTAAATTTTATGTCTGATATCAAACATATCCTGGACTTTCCAAGACGGAATTTTAAAATCTTCGGTATTGGGCACCACATTGCTTAAACATTGCCATGTTTTATCTGTATACAGCCACTGATTTTATGTATTTGTTCCACGCTACTTGGGGCTGGGAGCACCACAGTGTGTTTTTTCTGTGTACGTCACACTGACTTCTCATTGTCCTGGGGTTAAAAGTTGAAGATATTTTCTGACAAGGTTATGCCCACACATGCACTGTGCTGCCTCTGACCAGTCTATCCCAGCATCCTCTGGGGCAGGTGGAAATGGCAGGAACCCCCTCCCCAGGTGTGTGGGATTAAGGAATCATTGAAGACACTTGTTGGTCACTGGAAGGGTTTATGATGACTCTGAAGGAGAGGCAGCGGCGTTTTAGATTTCAGAGGCGATAGCAGTTTCCAAAACTCTTCAAGTGTGGTGTGTCCAGGTAAACAAGCAGCACCTTTCCATGTCCGGGTCCACAAAGAGCACTTGCAGGTGGGGCTGTCTCAGGTCTCGCCGATGAGCAGTGGTATGAGACAGTCATTCTGTTTTTTTTCCATGACCTCAAAAAGCATATCAGTAAGGGATTGCAAAAGAATGAAAAGAATGTCTCTGCTTTAAATTTCAGTATAACTTAAAATGGATTTTATTACGTTTCAATCTTAAGCTGAAGAATGAATGTGTTAGATTGGGTTGGTTAACGGTGTGTATTGACTTTTACATTGTCATTCACGAATGGTACTTGGTATTGGACTTTTCTATGTCAGTGATGATATTAGAGCACAGAGGATTCTTGCCTAATCCCATCAGCATCATCCCCCTTATAGCTTGTGCCCCCCTCCACTGCTCATCGGCGAGACCTGAGACAGCCCCACCTGCAAGTGCTCTTTGTGGACCCGGACATGGAAAGGTGCTG
>CAUYQG010064796.1:0-12825 GCA_963574415.1 Tarsius wallacei | reverse complement strand
GGAGTCTCACTCTGTCGCCCAGACTGGAGTGCAGTGGCCGCTCCCGGCCACCGCAGCCTCGACCTGCTGGGCTCCGGTGATCCTTCCGCCTCAGCCTTCCGAGTAGCTGGAACTACAGGTACGCCACGCCCGGTTAGTTTTTTTTTATTTATTGTAGAGATGAGGTCTCGCCAAGTTACCCAGGTGGGTCTCGAACCCATGGGCTCAGGCAGTCCTCCTGCCTCAGCCTCCCAAAGTGCTGGGATTACAGGCTGAGCCACCGAGCCCGGCCAGGCCTTCTTTTTTTTTTTTTGCAGTGGCACACTCATGGCCACTCGAGTGTCAAGGTGCTGGTCTCCAGTGATCCTTCCACCTCAGCCTTCCAAGTAGCAGGAACTACAGGCATGCGCTACCATGCCTGGCTAATTTTTTGATTTATTGTAGAGACGAGGTATCACCATGTTGCCCAGGCTGGTCTTGAACCCATGGGCTCAGGTAATCCTCTCACCTCGGCCTCCCCAAAGTGCTGGGATTATAGGCTTGAGCCACCAGGCCCAGCCTTAATTCAGGACTTTTTTTTTTTTTTTTGAATTGGAGTTTCACTCTGTCGCCCAGACTGGAGTGCAGTGGCCGCTCTCGGTCACCGCAGCCTCGACCTGCTGGGCTCTGGCAATCCTTCCACCTCAGCCTTCCAAGTAGCTGGAACTACAGGCGCACGCTACCAAGTCCGGCTAATTTTTGATTTACTGTAGAGATGAGGTCTCACCAAGTTGCCCAGGCGGGTCACGAACCCGCGGGCTCAGGCAATCGACTCACCTCAGCCTCCCAAGGCGTGGGATTACAGGCTGAGCCACAGAGCCCGGCTAATTCAGGACTTTTTAAAATTCTGTATCATTTTAATTTAAAGTTGTGGGGTACAAGTCAGGATTGAGTACATAAATGGTTTAGGTAAGGTGAAGTTTTTCCCATTAGACCTCACTTTGTTTGTATTAGGATCAGACACCCTAATACTTCATGGTTCTACTTACACAAGGTATCTACAGTAGTCTAACTCTTAAAAACAGAAAGAAGTGCTGGGAGTGGACTGCTTGAGCCCAGGAGCCTAGAAGTTTTGAAAAAGAAAATTTAGGAACAATGTAAAAATAATGAATAGGGGGTTGGTTAAATAAGCTATCCATAAAAGAAAACATCCACACAAGAAAATGACTATGCAGTCATTAAAAAGATTAAGACTGGACCAGGTGCAGTGGCTCACGCCTGTAATCCCAGCACTTTGGGAGGCGGAGACGAGAGGATTGCCTGAACTCAGGGAATCGAGACCAGCCTGAGCAACATGGCGAAACCTCATCTCTACAATAAATAAAAAAAATTAGCCAGGCAAGGTGGCACACACCTGTGGTTCCAGCTGTTTGAAAGGATGAGGGGGGAGGTTCACCTGAGCCCAGCAAGTCGAGGCTGCAGTGGCCGTGAGTATGCCACTGCACTCTAGCCTGAGTGACAAAGTAAGACTCCGAATCAAAAAAAAAAAAAAAAAAAAAGATACACTTACATGAAGAGAGTTCCTTGAAATATTATATTTTTTAGCCAGGCTTGGTGGCTCAGCCTGTAATCCTGTGCTTTGGGAGGCTGAGGTGAGTGGATTGCCTGAGCCTGCGGCTTCGAGACCCACCTGGGCAACTTGGCGAGACCTCATCTCTACAGTAAATCAAAAAAATTAGCCAGGTGTGGTAGCGCGCGCCTGTAGTTCCAGCTATTTGGAAGGCTGAGGCGGAAGGATCACCAGAGCCCAGCAGGTCGAGGTTGCAGTGGCCGGGAGCGGCCACTGCACTCCAGTCTGGGTGACAGAGTGAGACTCCAACTAAAAAACAAAAACAAAAACAAAAAACAAAAAAAAAATTATATTTTTTGCTGGGCATGGTGGCTCACGCCTTTAATCCCAGCACTTTGGGAGGCTGAGGTGAGAGGACTGCCTGAGCTCATGGGTTCAAGACCAGTCTGGGCAACTTGGCAAGACCTCATTTCTACAATATATCAAAAAATTAGTTGGGCATGGTGGCACATGCCTGTAGTTCCAGCTATTCTGAAGGCTGAGGTGGAAGGATTGCCTGAGCCCAGCTGGTCGAGGCTGTGGCAGCTGTGAATGTGCCACTACACTAAAGCCTGGGTGACAGAGTGAGACTCCAACTCAAAAAAAAAAAGAGAAAATAAATAAATATTATATTTTTAAAATGTTGAGTAGAAGCATGTGTACATTATGACTGCATTCTTATAAAAACAAAACAAAAAAGACCCTGCATGAGTAATGCAGAGAAAAAAGTCTGAAAGGGTAAGAAGTGCCTCTGGATATGGATGTGGGTGGAAGGATGAGTTAGGATTCAGACTTTCATTCGCCTCACATTTTTGTATTATCTGAATACATTTTATATAATGCCACTTTTTGTTTTACTTAATATACAAAGAAACTCTTTATACAAGTATATGTGGAACAACCAAGCCTTATTCTTTTTAATGTCTACACCATATTCTCTTGTGTGGATATTTTTTTTTATAGCGTTTGCAACTTCATGGAAAATGCTTATATTATAACATCAAATGGGAGGGAATCTGTGATTGTATCTATACCACAATTACAACCTCAAACATTATTATATATGAATAACAACAAAGGCTTAGAAAGAAACACAGAATAAGTAACTTCATCTTTATTGTAACATTATGAATGTAGTTAGGAAGGATATATCTCTGTTATTTTCCCATTAAGGGGCCTATAATGTCTGTATAATAAAAAATAATTCTGGCTGAGTGTGGTGGCTCATGCCAGTAATCCCAGCTACTCAGGAGACTGAGGCAGAAGGACTGGCTGAGCCCAGCAGTCCAAGGCTGCAGTAGCTGTGATCATGCCACTGTACTCCAGCCTGGGCAACAGAGTGAGATTTCTCAAAAAAAATTTTTTTTTAAATTAAATTAAACTAATTTTTTTTCAAAAAAGGAAAACAAGTCCTTGGTTACAGAGCACTTTCTTTCTTTCTTTCTTTTCAGGGGAGAGCACGAACGCAGTCCTCCACTACCACAAATTCTACAGTCGAGTTTCTCACATTTGGAAAAATCGCAGGGGTCAGCATATCTGGAATGTAGTGGATAAACCTCACCCTGGGAAAACCAACTTCGTGATCATGGTATCTCTCCTGTCAGGTAAGTATAGAGCACTTGCTTTCAATAGCAAAGGGCCAATTCTGTTGACAATCAAACCAGGATATTCCCCTTTTTGGTCAACCTTTTTGGTGAGGCAGTACGGCAGCTTGAGTATTCATCATATAGTTTCATGAGACATTTGAGACAAGAGAAACAATGCACTTTCCCAGGACCTACAAACAGAGTTATTGCTTATATAAACAAGTCTTGTTATTCAAAAATTTGCACACACATTCAATCTACAAAATGATGAACTAGAGCATACAACTTATTAATAAGAAACTATATCCTAATCACCAAAAAGTAAAAAACCTCAAGCAGAGGCCAGTCTAACTGAAGGAAATAAAGTGAAAATCAATGATGAGCTGACTCTTAGACTTTGTTGTTCATTTTCTACTTCTAAGAAAATGCAGACATTAGTCAGTGTTGGAAATCCTTTTGTAGGGCAAAGTCAAGTCATCTGACTTCACTAGTTAAGTATCTAGGTCATGTTAGCACCCTGGGACATTCAAAAATCCTTAACACAGGCAAGATCTTTTTTCATTCTCATTCCCTAGATCACAGGGAGGCCCTGGAATTAAAATTAGCTCTCACGTGAAATTAACAATTTATTCATTCCACCAGTCTTTGTTGTTTGCTTAACATATCCAGCTTCATAACATAGCCTATTGTCAACAGGCTCGTGTTCAATTTCCCCAGAATGACTCTCTGCTACTGATGGATACACTATTACCATTATAGATGGATTTTAGAAGGATAAGAAATGTATCCATGGTGAAATAATCATTCTAATACTGTATAAATTGCAACCGACATAAAAACAACAAAGGCAAAGCCTCCCAACATTACTCCAACGTTGGTTTCTAGTCATCAGATAGTCACTGAGGTACTAAAAATGGTACAGTCACCCAGTATGATAAAGTCCTTCAATGCTGGATCTTAGGTTTAAAAACAAATTGGTTAAGCATCACACTCTATTCAAGCTCAACTGACAAAACTCAACTAAAGTGCAGGCTGTCCCTATGGAGCTGATTATTGTGAAACAGCACAAATGAAAATCTAATTGCAATAGTCAGATATGATCATAGCAAAGCAGTGACATGCAGAAAAGAAAAACAGAGATATTCACGAAAGCAATCCTCATTACCTTAATTATACCAGGCTTAATAACAATGAGTACCTAATATTTACTAAGTATGTGCTAGTCACTTTACATGCATTACTGCTAGCCTTTATGACAGCCATCCAAGCAGGCCTGTCACCCACTTTTTTAGGCGAGGAGACTTAGTCTCAGTAAAGCTAAGAAAGTTACCTAAACTATCACAGCTGGCAAGTGGCATCCTCAAGACTGATACTTAAGATGACTTACATGTGTTCCTTTTTAGACAACATCCCTTATTCCCTTAAGAAAACACTGAAGAACTGAGCAAATAAATGACACTCCAACCCATCTCAGGTCTAATTTTTTGTGTGACATTCTTTTTCATCATTAATTGAGTTTATATTTTGGCTATTTGTTTTTTATATAACTCAGAGAGTTCAATAAAAAGCCTTTATAAAAATGAAGAACATTCTTCCAATGCAGACAATCATCAACAACTCCTACCTAAGCAAGCAGGAACAGGGATGCTGTCTGGGAGCAGCTAAGTCATTTACACTAAAGAAGAACACATCTCCACTCTCCTATATCTACTATAGGGCCCTTTTAAATATGCCATATTGACAACTATAAATATGCTCATATTGCTCCCATCTCTATGGAAAAAAAAGGGAGGTTCTCCTCAGGACTGCCTTTTCTCTTCCCATCCCTTCACAGATACCCTTCCCCTGCAAAGTCTTAAAATTACTTTTGCCTATTACAAAAACAACCACTTTGAACATCACAGCTCATAACCTTTAAGTTTCTCTCCAAGCACAGCATATCAGCACAGATATTTTGGTTTTAGTTTGATACACAATGACCACGTTTTATATTCTGCAACATCCGTTCTATGACCCACATGGTACTCCATCGGACAGAATTGCATTATAAGAACCTACAGGGATTTATCTACCTTTTTTTCCCCCGGTACTTAAGAAAATTAACAGCAAAGGAAACAATCAAAAGAGTGAAAAGGCAATTGTGAATGTATTTGCAAACCATATATCTGATAAGGAGTTAATTTCCAAAATACATAAGAAATTCCTACAATTCAGTAGCAAAAAAACCTAATAACTAGGTTAAAAAATAAGCTAACCAAGGTAGGAAGACTGCTTGAGGCCAGGAGTTCAAGACCAGCCAGAAAAACATAGCAGAACCATGTCTCTACAAAAAAAATTAAAAATTAGCTGGGCATGGTTGTACGCACCTGTAGTCCTAGCTACTCGGGAGGCTGAGGCAGGAGGTCCCTTGAGTCTAGGAGTTCAAGGCTGCAGTGAGCTATGATTGTGCCACTGAACTCTAGCCTGGGTGACAAAGTAAGACCTTGTCTTTAAAAAAATGAAAATATAAAAGAACAGGGTAAGGACTCTAATAGACATTTATACAAAGAAGACATACAAATGGCCAACACCTACATGAAAAGATTCTCAAAGTCACTAATGATCATGAAAATGCAAATGAAAACTACAATGAGATATCACCTCACAGTTGTTAGGATGGTCATATCAAAAAGACAAAAGTGTTGGTGAGGATGTGACAAAACTGAATCACTTTATACACTATAAGTGAGAATTCAAAATGGCGTAGTCACTATGGAAAACAGTATGGAGGTTCCTCAAAAAATTAAAATTACAACTATTGGCCAGGCATGGTGGCTCAAGCCTGTAATCCCAGCACTTTGGGATGCCGAGGTGAGAGGATTACCTGAATTCAGGGGTTCGAGACCAGCCTGGGAGACTTGGTGAGACCTCATCTCTACAATAAATCAAGAAAAATTAGCCAGGTGTGGTGGTGCATGCCTATAGTTCCAGCTACTTGGAAGGCTTGAGGTGGAAGGATCACCTGAGGCCAGCAGGTCGAGGCTGCAGTGGTCGTGAGTGTGCCACTGCACTCCAGCCTGGGCAATAGAGTGAGACTCCAACTCAAAAAAAAAAAAAAATGCTACTACAGTTAACACATGATAAGAAAGCAAAACAGCCTTAATGGCGATATGGAAAAAATTTTGGTGATCCAGAGAGAATATCAAACCAGTCACATTAAGCCAAAGCCTAACCTAGAGCAAGGCCCTAACTCTCTTCAATTCTGTGGAGGCTGAGAGATGAGGAAGCTGCAGATGAAATGTTGAAAGCTAGCAAAGCTTGGTTCATAAGGTTTTACAAAAAGAAATGTCTCCACAACATAAAAGTGCAAGGTGAAGCAGCAAGTGCCGATGGAGAAGCTGCAGCAAGTTGATCTTCCAGAAGATATAGCTAAGATAATTGAAGATGGCTAAACTCACCAACAGACCTTCAGTGTAGATGAAATAGCCATATATTGGAAGAAGATACCATCTACGACTTTCCTAGCTAAAGAGAAGTCAATGTCTACCTGCAAAGCTTCAAAGGAAAGGCTCTCTTGGTAGGGGCCAGTGCAGCTGGTATCTCTAAGTGGAAGTCATAGCTTATTTACCATTCTAAAAGTCCTAGGGTCCTTAAGAATTATGCTAAATCTACTCTGCCTATGCTCTACAAATGCAACAACAAAACCTAGATGACAGTATATCTGTCATATATATATATAGATATAAATATCTATATTTTGTTGTTGTTGTTGAGTCAGTCTCACTCTGTCGCCCAGACTGGAGTGCAGTGCCATGCTCACAGCCACCCCAGCATCGACCTGTTAGGCTCAAGCGATCCTTCCGCCTCAGCCTTCCAAGTAGCCTAAACTACAGACACATGCTACCACGCCTGGCTAATTTTTTGACTTATTATAGAGACGAGGTCTCACCAAGTTGCCCAGGTTGGTCATGAACCCCGAACCCCTAGGCTGAGGCAATCCTCTGAGGTCGAGGCTGTCGTGAGCATGCCACTGTACTCCAGCCTGGGAGACAGAGTGAGACTCCAACTCAAAAAAAAAAAAAAAGAAAGAAAGAAAGTGGTTTCTTGAGATAGAATCTACTCCTGGTGAAGGTGCTGTGAACACTGCTGAAATGTCAACAAAGGATTTAGAATATCACTCAAAAAAAAAGAAAAAGAAAACATAATCTAGCTCTCCCCTTCCCACCTTGATGATTTTTGCCTTCTATTCTACTTTATCTGATGTAGGGGAACACCTATTTACCCCCCCCCCCTTTTTTTTTTGCTGATCGTTTTTCATTTTTCTGTAACTTTATTTTAGGTATGTGATGTAGTCTAAATGTGTCCCCCAAAATGCATGTGGTGGACACTTAATCCTCAATGCAATAGTGTTGGGAGGTTGAACCTAATGGGAGGTATTTAGGTCATGAGGGCTATGCCCTCACAAATGGATTAATGCTGCTATAAAAAGAGCTTTATGCATGAGTGGGTTTGTCCCCTTCAGCCTTCTGCCCTGTGAGGACACAGCAAGGACTCATCAGATGCCAGGTCCTTAATTCTAGAATTCCCAGCATCCAGAACCATGAGAAATAAATTACTGTTCTTTTTTTTTTTTTTGAGTAGGAGTCTCACTCTGTCACCCAGGCTGGAGGGCAGTGGCACACTCCTGGTCACTGCAGCCTCGACCTGTTGGGCTTAGGCAATCCTTTCGCCTCGGCCTTCCAAGTGGCTGGAACCACAGGCAAGTGCCACCACGCCTGGCTAATTTTTTAATTTATTGTAGAAATGGAGTCTCACCAAGCTGCCCAGGCTGGTCTCAAACCCATGGGCTCAGGCAATCCTCTCACCTCGGACTCCCAAAGTGCTGGGATTATAGACATAAACCACTCGCCCGGCCTAATTTCTGTTCTTTATAAATAACCCAGTCTTAAGTACTCTGTTATAGCAGCCACAAAATGGACAAAGACAGTATGCCACTTATATATTATATATCATTTAATAGAAGGATTATTCTCTATTTAACTTAATAGAGGAATTATTCTCATGCATTCAACAAATATCAACCAGGCATGGTGGCTCATGTCTGTAATCCCAGCCCTTTGGGAGATGGAGGCAAGAAGATTGCCTGAGCCCAGGGGTTCAAGACAAGCCTGGGCAACTTGGTTAGACCTCGTCTCTACAATAAATAAAAAAATAAGCTAGGCGTGGCGGCGCACGCCTGTAGTTCTAGCTATTTGGAAGGTTGAGATGGAAGGATTGCCTGAGCCCAGCAGGTCAAGGTTGCCATGGCCATGAGCATGCCAATGCACTCTAGCCTGGGCAAGAGTGAGACCCAGACTCAAATGAAAACAAACAAACAAAAAACCAAGTATATATTGAATGTCTATTACTTGTCAGATACCTTTACTCCATTTCAAAACATTGTGATAACAGATCTGCTCGGTTGGCTTCAGAGTGATTTGTGTGTGTGTGTGTTGGAGTCTCACTCTGTCGCCCAAGCTGGAGTGCCGTGGCACACTCACAGCCACTCCAGCATCGACCTGCTGGGCTCCGGTGATCCTTCTGCCTCAGCCTTCCAAGTAGCCAGAACTACAGACGCATGCTACCATGCCCAGCTAATATTTGATATATTGTAGAGGCGAGGTCTTGCCAAGTTGCCCGGGCTGGTTTCGAACCAATGGGCCAGGCAATCCACTCACCTCAGCCTCCCAAAGGGATTACAGGCTGAGCCACTGAGCCCGGTTCAGAATGATTTTAAAACTATATATAGATGTAAGATACATGTATATATATCTTAAACTATCTAAAAATGCTAACCATCTTTAAAAACTCTGCTCTGGTTACTCAATGTCTGAGAAATCAAGTCCACTGTAACTGGCATGCTATGAAAGGCTTTTGTGACCTGTTATCTGTTTACATTTCAGTCTCATCTTCTGTATTCCCCAACCTGCTATACTATGTTCATTCACTCAGCCCCATTGACATGCAGTTCTCCAAACTTAATATACCTTTCACAAAACTCTGTTCCCTGTACTCGGAATTCTTTCCTCTCATCTATTCAACCTTTATTATTCAGCTCAAAGACCCAGGCCTTCACTAACACCATCCCCAACATCACTGCTGTGTCCCTTTCCTCAGACTTTTCCAGTGTCTATGAAATATTCCACTTGAATATTCTATAGACTTCTCAGACTCAGTATGCCCCAAACTGAAAATATCATCTCCCCCAAACCAGTTCATTCTCCCTTGTCCCCTATTTCAGTAAATGGCACTACCATCTATCTTCTTGCTAAGGTGGAACTCCAAGCACCACACGTGACTCTTCTGTTATTCTCAATTTCTATAATGTCCTGCTAATTCTATTAGAGGATTTCCCTCAAATTCATCCAGTGATCTCTATCTCTATTGCTTTTACCTAGTTAAGCCACCAATATATCTAATCTGGATTACTAAAACCATTTCCTACCTACCTCCCAAGAGCACTAGTTTTAATTTCCCCTGTAATCCATCCTCCACAATGCTCCTCGAGTATATCTGTTTAAACACAATTCTGAACATGTTATTCCTCTGCGTTAAATTTTTTTTTTTTTTTTGAGTTGGAGTCTCACTCTGTCACCCAGGCTGGAGGGCCATGGCACGCACCTGGCCACCGCAGCCTCAACCTGCTGGGCTTGGCAATCCTTCTGCCTCAGACTTCCAAGTACCTGGAACTACAAGCATGCACCATGCCTGGTTAGTTTTTCGATTTAAAACTAACCCAGGCTGGTCTCAAACCCGTGGGCTTAGGCAATCCTCTCACCTCAGCCTCCCAAATTGGGTTGCTCAGGCAATCCTCTCACCTCAGCCTACCAATGTGCTGGGATTACAGATGTTAGCCACTGCGCCTGGCCTGCTTTAAAATTGTAATGGGTAACGCCGAGCGCAGTGGCTCACACCTATAATCCCAGCATATTGTGAGGCAGAGGCAAGAGAAATGCCTGAGCCCAGGGGAGTCAAGACCAGCCTGGGCAACTACAATAAATCAAAAAATCAGCCAGGCATGGTGGTGTGCACCTATAGTCCCAGTTACTTGGAAGGCTGAGGCAGAAGGATCACCTGAGGCCAGGAGGTTGAGGCAGCAGTAGCCGTGAGCATGTCACTGCACTCTAGCTTGGGTGACACAGTACGACTCCAACTCAAAAAAAAAAAAAAAGAAATTAATGGGTAAGGACAGGGATGGGTAACTCTGAAGACACAAGAACCCTCCATACCATATCATTAAGACAAATTCCAAGCTCCTTAGTGGGCCTTATAAAGTACCACACGTATAAGCCTAGCTAGCCTCATCTCCTGTCCTTGTCCACTACACCCAAGGTTTGCTCAGTTTTTTCGGTTCTGCCACTCAACGCTCTTTGCACATGCTGCTCCCTCTGTCTGTAACACTATTCCTTCTACCTGACTA
The DNA here is from genome assembly GCA_963574415.1 of Tarsius wallacei. Classification (NCBI taxonomy): domain Eukaryota; kingdom Metazoa; phylum Chordata; class Mammalia; order Primates; family Tarsiidae; genus Tarsius; species Tarsius wallacei. The sequence continues at coordinate 2,234 of CAUYQG010064796.1, read as the reverse complement.
ACTCCAATTCATTCCTTAGAACATAACCAAGAGACCACTCCTGTTTCAGATCATTCTCTAAATCTCAAAGTTGGGGTCAAGTCTCCCTACTGTAATCCCACTGCATATCCCACAAATACCACCACCACACTGAAAGGTTAACTGCTTGTATATTTGTTCATTTTCCCAACAGTATATAAACTACTGTGTAAATGTTATTATGGCTTTCCTAGAACCAATCAGTATGATTAATCAATAGATTTTTGTTAAATAATTGATTAAGTACAATAGGTATAGAGAGAAAACAACAAAGAACAAAATTGTATCTTTCCTAAAGCTACCAGAATAAATAAACATACATATACATAACTATGAAACAGATTTAAGAACAATGATAGGGATGTTATAAACAAAGAGAAATACCAATTCTATCTATTTGGGGTGATCTCCAAAGTAAGCTGTCAAAGATGATACTTCAGGGTATGCAAAGAAAATATTAGAAGTCCTATTTAAATGTATCTTAAATTTCTATTTTGAAGTGTTTTTGAATGTGTTTAAGACAGTGACACAGTAAGTAGTAAAAGCATACAGGTTATGCTCAATTTTTTTACTAAGTAGACAGTCAAAAAGCTTGGAAATCACAGTCCTAGATCATTTGATCTTAACCTTAGAGACGTAGATGAGTGAAGGGTGTCACAGATCCCTTTGACAGTTGATGAAAGCTAAAGATTATCTGCCAGAAAAATGAATATAAACATGTTCTTAAAACTTTTATATGATTTTAATGGTATCTTGGCCACCAGGTTAAGTCCTGTCTGGGGCCTCCACCTCTAAAGCCATAAGGAGACAGTGAGGGATAAAGAAGTCAGCAAAGTGCCTAGAGCCCAATGGGAACCCCTGTGGTCCCATTATTCTTTTTTTTTTCTTGAGTTGGAGTCTCACTCCATCGCCCAGACTGGAGTGCAGTGGCACGCTCCGGGCCACCGCAGCCTCGACCTGCTGGACTCCGGCGACCCCTCCGCCTCAGTCTTCCAAGTAGCCGGAATTACAGGCACACACTACCACGCCCAGCTAGTTTTTGATTCATTGTAGAGACGAGGTCTCGCCAAGTTGCCCAGGCGGGTCTGGAACCCGCGGGCTCAGGTAATCCATTCACCTCGGCCTCCCAAAGTGCTGGGATTACAGGCTGAGCCACCGAGCCCAGCCCCATTATTCTTTACCTCCCCTCTTCTCCTCAAATCCAGCTCCTTTTCCTCCCCAAAGCTGAATTACATCTCTCTCAGCAAACTTGGAATTTCCAATCCCCTCAGTAACTCCCACAGAGTTTAGGAATTCAGTCAGAGATGGTTGTTTCTCATGGGTATAATAGACACATCAGTCATTGACATACAATTATAATTTTTGCCGCCGGGCTCGGTGGCTCAGCCTGTAATCCTGCGCTTTGGGAGGCTGAGGTGAGTGGATTGCCTGAGCCCGTGGGTTCGAGACCTGCCTGAGCAACTTGGTGAGACCTCATCTCTACAATAAACCAAAAAATCAGCCGGGCGTGGTAGCACATGCCTGTAATTCCGGCTACTTGGAAGGCTGAGGTGGAAGGATTGCTGGAGCCCAGCAGGTCAAGGCTGCGGTGGCCGGGAGCGGCCTCCACTCCAGTCTGGGTGACAGAGTGAGACTCCAACTCAAAAATAAAAAAAATAAAAATAAAATAATAATAATAATAATAATTTTTGCCATTTCCTGAAGCACTTATACTATTATTAATTTTTAAAAATCCACTCTTTAAACTTAAATTTATCAACACCTTAACACATTTGTGACTGGCATATTTTTTCACCTTCCTAATACTAAGAGCAGGTGAAAACAAAAAAAATCTGAAGCTGGTTGCCGCACGCTTCCATCATTAAGCACAAGTGAAATGGTCTTTTCTAAATTGTCACTTTTTTCATAATACAGCTGAAAGTTGCAGACATATCCAGCATTTGCCTCAGACACCACTTGACTAGCATTCCGTACTTTATATTTTTATTAGGATTATAAACCCCAAAAGACAGTCTTCCACGATGAGGTAAATTCACATCAGTGGCAACCAGAAACAGAATTTGGAATGACGTAAATTCATGCCAGCAGTTGCAAATGAGTTAAGTAATAATACCAGTGAAACCAGTTTTGATCTCCTGGTTATTATTTTCCTATCTCACATCAAAATAAACACACATTTATTAAAATAATGTCTTTAGGCCAGGCACGGTGGTTCA